>OZ007578.1:40822260-40862260 GCA_963931925.1 Onchidella celtica
CCGATGAAAAAAAAAATCCGCTGATTTTCTTAGACCAGAAACCCAGTAAAACTACTGTTACGAGATGAAATTAATTTTGGAACAATCCAAATTCCATTTTCACCATAAGAGCCTTAACAGGGAATTTCTCCCGGTCCAAAGCTGACAAAAATTCCCGTCTAAAATTGAACAGAATTCACCGTCTACAAGTAACTAGAATTCCCAGTTTAAAACTGACAAGACTTTCCTGGTTTAAAAAGGACAAGAATTCTCAGATTAAAAATAAGACTTTTGTCTAAAAACTGACCAGATTTCAATGATCTAAAATTGACAAGACTTCCCTGATGTAAACTAACGAGAACTCCATGGTCTGAAATTGATAAGCTTTCCCCTGTCTAAAACTGACTGGAATTCCCATGTCTAAAACTGACCAGAATTCCCATGTCTATATCTGACTAGAATTCCTGGTCTAAAACTCACAAAGATTTCCCGAACTCAGACTGTCTAGGATTACTCAAGAAACACTCAAACAGATGGGAGCACAACCGTTTTATTAACATGAGAAAGATTTAAAAGATAAGTTCAAGTAATCAAGTCACAAATACTTCGATATCTCAAGAAAGAGTTCATTTAAAGACTGCATGAAGGAAACAGAAATAAAATGCTTTTGATAACATATTAATAATATAGTACAAAGCCAAGTCAGTTGTCCAAAAGATTCATCATAATATCACCAATATACATGGTCGGGCATGTCACACACTTAAAGCAGATATATGACACCCCCCCCCCCACCCCCCAAGTGCTAATTTTTTACTAATGATTCCTCCCTACTGGATTCTTAATTCGTCTTTTCATTTCGTATCCACTGCTAAATATTTCAGTAACTTGCAACCTTTGGCATGACTAACTGACCAAAATATACTCTCTTCAGGCCTTAAATTTGGCAGGAAGGTGGCAATTGAGATAAGGAAGATGATGGCTATAATTAAAAGTTGTTTACTTCAAGAATGTATTAAAAAAAAAATAACAATGTTTACTGCTATGTAACATCTGTATATTTGCATGTTTGTTTCGTAATACCGTGCAGGTCATAAAAAGTAACCGTATCAAGCGTTCAGTTTGGTGCGTAGTGCTGTGGTGCGCATGAGTTCTGAAGCAAGACTGTAGTTTATTACTTTTATTATATGAGGGGGGGGGGGGGGAATCACATGATTGTTTATTCTGGGCAATGCCCGGTAGCTCATCTAGTAAAAATGAATTGGTGTTAGTAAATTAGTAAACCAGAAATTTTTTTTTGAAACTTTTTTTTCTTCAGACATTTTAATCGTTTCTAGCTATTCAGGTAACATGTATCACACTTGTGTGATATTTGGTGAAAAAAACAACAACAAGCATGTATTTATGAAACAAAAGAAAGAAAAAACTGTTTGATTGTGTTATATTTGGTAACACTCTTAGTTATAAATTCAGCTGCACCCGAGTTGGGGGCGCAAGTGGAAAATGGGTTTAACCAAGCTCTCCACGACTTGAAACTATTTTATTCTAAATTGCTATTGTTCTCAAATAGTTAGCCCATACTAGATTCTTCCACTATTTTTTCTATCTACTGCTAATGAAAATTAATATGTGGTGCTTAATTAGGCCAGAACAGTCCATTACTTAAGAGTACTTAAATCTCACCGTACTGTATCCCGGATTGCTAATCAAAGCTTCCCACTGTAGAAAGATTCGTCAGAAGTAAGTTTCGTTCAATAACTGATCATTCTGGCAATGACTGAAAACGATTTTTTTTTTTTGTACAGAGCATTTGTGTAAAACTGAATAAAATAAAACATTAAGAACAGCGACTGTTGTTATCGTAAAGAACGAACATTAGAAAGACAACCAAACATTATTTTCGGACTTGAAAATAATGTTCTTTATTATATATCTGTAACCTGGTCATTCTGAGACCAGTAAATTTCGTATCTGTATTTATACCAGCATAGCATTAAACATAACTATGCATAATTTTAATGAATAACGATAACTTAAATTTATAACATTACAAACTGATATATGTACTAAAGAATCTCAGTGGTTTAAACATTAAAGTTATCACTGATAACTTACGTAACTGGCAATGCATATCACTCCCAGTAATATCGAAAGACATGACAAAAGCTGAATGGGATAACTGAAAATTAAATACTGTGCCACTGCAAATAAAACATTATTAACACATTCTTGCTGATCTTCCAGGTAATGTACAAATTATCGTAAATCAACGACGTTAACAGATATCTGCAATACCAAAATAATATCACAATGTTTATGTAATGAAATTGTTATGGGGTTTAGATTATAAAGTTCTAAAAAGCCCGGCACAGATTTACACGAAAATGAATGCATCAAACTCTGTCGCACAAACATAAATAATATTGCTTATTCTAAGACAAGTTTCACAGACAGCTGATTACTAAGCTTACAGGAGGGAATTTTTGTTTGGCTTTTACGGTTTTTGTTGAATAAAAACTTAGATTTATTATTTATACCCTTGGTAAATTTTAATATACATTTTAGACGGATAAACGAAATAAAATATCTTGTGAAGAAGTGTCGGCGACGTCATTCTAAGTTAGTAGTAGTTTGAAAACAGCCCCCTGAGCTGCTGACAGCCGAATGCTCCGCAGACCGGATTCTGGCGTGGAGATCATCAGGAGAGAATGCGTCGCTGTTTCGGGCTCTACCTCTCTAAATAAATACGATTTAATGCTTTTTCTCTTTTGCAGAAATGCGATTTAGTACAAAACACACACACAAAAGCCATAACAATGTGCCAATTTCTCCGCCTGGCCTGTGACAAAGGGCATTGCGTTCCTTTTGTGGGCCATCCAGCAAAATAATGATCGTATTAGGGTAAACAGCCTGAGCGGGATATTCTTTTGTAAAAAGAAAAAAAAAATCCTATTATTTTCAGTAACTTTCTTCATCTTTTCAATCCTCTTCGACGATTTCCTTTCACAATCTCAGTGGTTGAGTTATACTTTGTGGACAACTTCCCAATTTCTCTGATATGTTTTCTACACCAACATGAAAAAAAAACAACAACAACATAAATAAAACGATAAAAACATATTCCCCGATTTCTACTACGTTGAAGTCGAATATCCATCTGTCCAGTCCTGCATAGTTATTTATAATATGAAGTTGTAGGAATCATATCGAATATAATTTACACCGCTGTTCAAAATCTAATGAGTTGGAAACAACTTTCCGTTTCTAAAGAGTCATGCAAAATAAAAGAAAACCAGTTAAAAACAACAATAACAACAACAAATTAACTGTTATTAATACAGTTTGAAAGTCCATTGTTTATGTGATAACTTGCTTGCCCCACAAAGAGCTCACACAAAGAAACTTTGATATTGTGAGAAAACTGTAATCTGGCAATTCAGCCTATTCACAAAATATTAATTTTTAAAAACTAAGAATAAAAAAGACACCGTAAACATGCTTTCTTAAGAAGTCTTTTTCTATTGATCATGTATGTCTGGCCACTGCGTGTATTATTACGTGTTATAGTATGAAAAAACCAGCTGCTTTCCAGTACCAATCTGTGAATGAAAAATGAATGCTGTAGGATCATTTTAAACTACGACCCTGCCACTGAAAACGTCACAACTATAGTGTTGCTGTAACAAGGCCGGGACATGTATTGGTAGAAGCATGATCTTTGTGTCATCCTACTGCACCAAGACACCCAATCTGTTGCTTCATAGAGATACCCGCACTTTCAGGGGCCACCCATAAGGTACATACACTCGATTTTAACTATTTTTGAACCCCCTCCCTCATGTATTATGCTTTCCATACGCTTGGCTACAGAATAGAGATACTACCAGAAGCGACACAAGGCAGGAGTATATCATCAATTTTGACTACCCCGCGCCATTTTTATGAGATCGATTGTTCGTAACTAGGCACGCGCGCAACGATGCTTAATGTAACACCAGAGAGTACGTATTTATTTACAGAAAGATCTTACTTCCGCCAAATCGTGAAACTAGGTCACGGCGGTAACAAGAATTGAAAGAGACCGTCTTCACTAAAGACAGTGTGGGTATCTGTATAATGTTGTTTACTCATATTTTCGGGTTGATTGAAACTATTCAGAGCCGTTTGCAAGCTCTTACTCCCCGTGGAAATGTACAGACGGGTATTGTTTACCGTGAGTTGCAAGTGAAGTTGCAGATCACTCAAAATGGCGGTGCACATACTTCCTATAGTCATAAAAAGACTTTCTCTTCTGGTAGTTCCCTATTCTGTTGCCTCTCCACTCCCTCCCTCTTTCCCCCCCGCAAGGGCGCATGACCACTAGAATGGTGAATGTCCATGACAAGGTACTGGTGTTTAAAAACTCCAAGTGGCATTATACACAGACTATTTGACTTTTTCATTAGAAACATGATTTTTATATAATCTAATAATTTAATTTGCTGAAAAACAGAAATAAAAATAAACTTTTTAATTCATTACCACTATTAAAGGGCGTACATACGCTCCTCAGTCTATCCCCCGATCTCCCTCCGAGAATACCTAATTTATGGATCGCGCCTTAGGGAGGTATCATACAAAGCCCGGAACGGCACAGTCAGATGCTGGCAGACAAGAACTGCACACCAGAATTGCCTATGTTTTCTTAGTAAATCCGGGGAAGACCTTATCCTACTAAGTCTGGTCAGTCACAGCCAGCTTCTGCTATTATTTTTCTTGTGTATACATTTTGCTGGTAGCGACTGGCTGTGACGTTCCGTTATTGCTGCATACAAGTTCATGCGGTAAGGTTTGAATTCTGAATCTCATAACTACATTGTCGACATAATTCCTGTCAGAAGCGGCCCTATTGTGTGGGTGTCAGCAGCAGCAGCAGCAACGTCGCCAACAAGATCACACAATGCAGTCTCTGGTTGCCTCCAGATGTTGCTGTTGCTGATGTCGACGTTTGGCTCGCTGATGGCGATGGTTGAGAGTAATGAAGGCAATGGTTGCTGTGGTAAAACCAATGGACACTTCAGTAGCGCTGTGGGGCAGAAAAACAAAAATGATTTTAAAAACAGTCTATCTAAAAACTGCATTAAAATTCCAATGAGGTTATAGCATACATAGCGAGGACGGCAACACAAAATGACGTAAGGCAAAAAGCTGAAGTAAATACGTAAAATCTTTTCTAGAAATACAAAATGACTCAAGTAATCTATAATACAAACAATATTGAGTCGCAAAACTTATGCAGAGAAATTCGAGACAACCATGAAATTTAGAAACATGCAGTTTTCACCTAAACTTAAAAAAAAACAACAAAAACAAAATAACATGGTTTGTGATGGACCAATAAAATCATGGGTACATATTCCTATGCGCGCAATGAGGATAATTATTGTCGAAACCAGACATTACATTCTGTGTGCTGAATTTCACAGTCTAAGTGCTCTTGTCCACAGCATCCGCTCGGCTTTTTTTTTTTTTTAAATGGAAAATGACGTGTGAAAAACTCTCTTTGCCTCTATAGCGGTGAGGAACGGAGCGGAACGGATGCTGTGGACAATTATACAGAGGCATAGAATGTTTTACTTTTTTCTACATCATTTTCCGTAAAAATAGCGGAGCGGAACGGATGCTGTGTACAAGTATGCGAGGGCAAAGAGTGTTCACTTTTTCTTAAATGTTATTTTCCGTAAAAATAGCGGAGCGGATGCTGTGGACACGACCACTGACATTCCTGGTACTTTTTGTCCATGCTTTTGATGACGGAGACCTTTTTCGGAATTTTGGCAGCACTCTCCGGTTTAGCTTTGGATAATCAGGGTGTATGAAATAATGCACATGGAAATGCACAGGAAAGTAAATATTTCTGAGCCTCAGGGTATAAACTTAGCTATTCTGCTTCTTACATGTAACTGCATGTAACTTGGTGGCACCAGTGGTAGCTACAGCTGTGAAAAAAGCTAATGTTCCCAAAGCTTGTGGCGTTTGTAAACTGGGGACGCAACAATCAGACTCGCATCAGCAAATGTTTTCATATCTAGTGGCGCTTGTAAACTGGGAATGCAACAATCAGACTCGCGTCAGCAAATGTTTTCATATCTAGTGGCGCTTGTAAACTGGGAATGCAACAATCAGACTCGCGTCAGCAAATGTTTTCATATCTAGTGGCGCTTGTAAACTGGGAATGCAACAATCAGACTCGCGTCAGCAATGTTTTCATATCTAGTGGCGCTTGTAAACTGGGAATGCAACAATGAGACTCGCGTCAGCAAATGTTTTCATATCTAGTGGCGCTTGTAAACTGGGAATGCAACAATGAGACTCGCGTCAGCAAATGTTTTCATATCTAGTGGCGCTTGTAAACTGGGAATGCAACAATCAGACTCGCGTCAGCAAATGTTTTCATATCTAGTGGTGCTTGTAAACTGGGAATGCAACAATCAGACTCGCGTCAGCAAATGTTTTATCTAGTGGTGCTTGTAAACTGGGAATGCAACAATCAGACTCTCAACAGCAAATGTTTTCATATCTTGTGGCGCTTGTAATTTGGGATTGCAGCAATCAGACTCGCAACAGTAACTGTTTTCATATCTTTTTGCGCTTACAACTACAACGTGAGCAGTCACGTTCACTGTTTACGTCTTGCCAAATAAAAAAAAACAAAACACCAACGAGGTGTGTTGACCTCATATTATGAGTAGATGAAGCCTTCCTCTTCAAAGAGGAGAGCAAGAACGCAGGAGGAGGAATTGCAAATAAAAGGATTTGAAAAGAGATAGACAGAATAGTGGACACTTGCAAAAGAAAGAAGAAGGAAGGAGGAACTAGAAGAGAAAATGGTAAGGTAAGACAAAAGAAGACTGCGGCGGAAAGCCTTGACTACCAGCTGGCAGAGAAACAGCGACATAAACAGAGGAGGCAGCACGGCAGAATCAGATCACCCATAAAAGAAACATAAAACAAGAAGAAAAAGCCAATGCATGGAAATTGAATTTAGGAGCATTTCGCTTGAGAGATTTATTACGGGTTATCGGAGAGAAATAATTTCATTTCGGGTTTGCATTGATCTGCACGTTCTTTTATATCCGTTCCCAGTTTCTCATGGCCCCGCTGACAACACTACAATTACATTTACAGTTCAATATTCATGTGAAAAGCGGAACGATCATTCTCTTTCCCCCCCCCTCCCCCCTCCCCCTCGCCTCTTTTTTGTTTTTTTTAAATTGCAGAACGTAGATGGCCATATTATAGGATTTGCAGCTCTCTGATCAGATGTGTGGTACGCACAGAATGCTCAATGTTAGTTTTAAGGCGATGCAATATTACGAACCAGGTGTTCAGTGACGGTAAATACAGAGTAGGAGAGAGAGAGAGAGAGAGAGAGAAAGAGAGAGAGAGAGAGAGAGAGAGAGGGGGAAAGAGAGAGAAAGAACGAGACATGGAGAGAGAGACAGAGAGAAAGAGGAAGAGACAGACAGAAAGCGAGAGACACATAGACACACACATAGAAAAAGAAAGAGAGAAAGAGACAAAGGAGAGGGAGAGAGAGAGGGAGAGAGAGAGGGAGAGAGAGATGCATATGGTTTATGCGGACACAGTACTTGCACGGTCCTTAGCAACCATATAATGTCTCGCTACACCCAGTCCAACAGGCAATTGCGCAGAGAATGTATATTCTACTAGCAGTCCATAGCAAACCCTGCACTATCGTAAATCAAACTTAAATTACAGACATTAAATTAGAATGACAGATCGATTCCACTTAATACGGTTCGCATTATGTGCTTGTTAGCCAGACCAGAACATGCAGATCTCGAATCAGCCAGGTGGATAGAAACTCAATCAGTGGAATGGACCCTTGCAATATGAATGGATCCAAATACTGACAATAGTGCCATGTTGTTTTTGTGTAACGTCAGACCGGAAAAGAGAGCCCGGCTGACTGCAAATCGTTTTATCTAAACTGTTCACAAATGAGACTGTGAATATTTCCACTTGAAATCAAATTTCGATCGACACCCAGGTGAGGTCTTTGAATTACGTGCGAAATCAGTTTCGATCTCCAAAGACTAGCGGTAAATGTTCGCCAGACATCTCTGTTTAATCACTGGTTTCTCTCACGTTTCCGTCAACAATTTCTTATCAATTCGTTATGAAACACCCAGCTAGATGGATGCAGTCTATTTGCAGAACCAAAATATGATCAATATGCAGGACCAATTAAAAACTTCAATTTGCGGAACTGATTTAGAATCGAATATAATATAACTGAACTATAACCAATTCGATACACGACTCGATCTATGATTTATACTTTGAACCGCTTCCGTTTGCCAGATATATTTTTTCCCCATTTTAAGCAAAGGGGATTATTTCTTCTGTTTCCCCTTGCTCACCATGAGAAATACACACTTGTCAGGCATCTAATAAGTTATATAAGGACTAAATTTTCATCACCCACACCATGGTGAGAAAAATCGTGTCAAAGTGATGAACGAAGTAAACCGTTTTTAACTTTGCAACCGTGTACACTGGTTTATCCCTGACTGCTGTGAGATGCTGTATCATGTAATCAGGCACTCAGCGGTTTCTATCACAACACGGTGACTGCGTCTCTAAAAATTGATACAGAATATCCGTAAAGAATTCCGCAAATGTCAAGTCCCGCAAATTGTACTATTGCTTAAATTGGTTCCGCAAAACGGAATATACCCAGCTAGACATCAAACAGCTATGTAGGGTGTCTCAAAATTTTTATAAACAAACTGCTTAATGGTGTTTACAACTCCACTGAACGGTATTATCATCAGTGTCTGGCCCAGAACAGCCATTAGTTTGAACACAAGTGATAACTCTAATAATCACTCGCTGTCGTCTTTAATTTGCATGATAAATCTTGCGTGTCTCTTTAGTGACATTGTATTAATAAATATTCAAAGTGTGTAATATTAACACATTATTTTAGACAGTGATCAAGTTACGTGAGAATAATTTAAATAGTTCATAAAATGCGCATCAACGTTAATGATCGTGCCGTTGCGGAAGTAAAATCCTTTCTACATGAAGTGTAAACCATGATTGATATAAGACATACACACAGTCACACAACACAAGTACACACACACAAGACAAACAAACAATGACACGTGCAGGCACACACGCATACAAACGAACACGGGGAGTACTGTCGATTGCGACTCTTGCGCGTTTTTTGCCTCGTCAATTCCACAGAGTGTATTAGAAAGAGAAATTACCATTTTATAAGCTTATAAGGCTGCATATAGCCATTATAATCAAACTATATAAGGTCACTCAATAGAGTGTTTATTGGGGCTACATATAGCATTCATAACCAAACCCCAACCCTGAAATATTATTTGGGCTACCCGTTTCTTGCTTATACGGTAATGTTGATCATGTAGCCCCAATAAACACTCCCATTTTATAATCAAAAGAGAATTGCTGAAAGTTAAGAAAAAAAAAATAATTATATTTTTGAACATTTTATTGCTGTAGGTAAAATAATATTGTCATGAATCGCGATGAGAAGCCCGCGGCAAACACTCTCGCGCACATACAAATAAACAAACAACAAACAAACACATAAACACATAGCCAGGAAACACCCCATTCCTCGCCAACAAAGAACATCGTAAGACCAAACAAAATCAGGACCAGGCCAACATCCACTCACTCCAGCCAGGACAAGCCCACAAACAAGGCAGATCCAGCCCAAGCCTTACTCACCAGTGACAATGGTTGACTCCCTGGCCTGGGGACTCGCACTCAAGCTAAAGTAATAGCCAAGTGCTTAGATAATAGGATTGGATCTCTGACAGTGGAGGTAACCGTAATTGGCTTCCGCCTCGTTTCAATTTGGGTTGTAGTCCCTGATTACTGTCTTCAGGACCGTTTCTCTCAGGGATTTGTATTCGGGGTGATGGATGGAAGGTTCAGGAAGTTTTATGACACAAACTTTTCAGAGAAACCCTAATCTCTCTGTTCCTCTTTCTTTCTTTCTTTCTTTCTCCCTCCCTCTCTCTCCTCTCTCTCCTCTCTCTCCCTCTTTCTTAATCTCTCTCTTTGTGCCTTCTCTCTCCATATCTCTCTCCTCTACTCTGTCTCTCCTCCTCTCCCGCCCTCCCTCATTTTCTCTTTAACCCCCCCCCCCTCCCTGCCTCTTCCCCTATCCCCTCTCTCTACCCTCCCCCTCCCTCTCACCCTGTTTCCCCCCTGTCAAGCACCCGGTCCTAATTTTGTCTAACTGCCAAAACAAGAAATGCAGAATTCAGACACTACAGAGTCAATGCTGCCATTACTCAACTTTAATGTATCATACAAAATTGGTTTGTTCTGAAAAGACAACAAACATCCTGTAAATAGTAAAACACACCAAGCGTGCCGGTTTAACTTAGCAAAGTTATCCTGGAACAATATTTTATGCCTGCCAACATTATCACACAGACGGACAATGTCCACAGACCTTCACTTTGGTTGCCAGAAAATAGGGCAAACTTTCTGAATTCCCCAAAAAGAATAGATCAGACAGTCATTCGCAACCTTTGGCCTGCCATGCTGGATCAGGCCCTCCAAGCATTTTTGCCCCCCCCCCTTCCGAGTTTGATTGTCAAAAATTACACGCCACCCACGGAGATATTAAAATACATAGATATAAAGCACACACGCCCTCACGCCACCCACCCTCCAAAGGCATTTTTCTTTAAAATTCAGCATTCGAACAGATATAATCATGCCATCTATAGACCCTTTCAACTTCCGCGTTACGGTCGTTTGCGGTGAGCAGCACGGCTTCGAAAAGCACCGTGTAGGGCAAAAATCTCAACTTGCCTTGATGATGGCATCTGAATATGTGCACATTCAAGGCAAAGATACATTTTTATGCCAGAACCAGCACGTAACGGGTCTGTACAGTTGGGTGCCTAACAAGAGGATGGCATCGTTCGACCTACAAGTGGGGCACGCCGCCATTTTGTTTGCAAATCACGTGATATGGAGGACGGTAAATTAAAAGGTGAAAGTGTCCTCAATATGAGGTGAAAGTGTCCGGCCCTCTACATCCTCACATTTTTCAGGGTCGGCCTTTACTATAATATGAAAGGTTACCCAAGCCTGTGACAGACGTTTCCTTCTGTTGATTAATTCACATTCGGCAATTTCCATTAAACTCTCGTTGCTCTGTCTTAGTTAGATGTAACTAAATTTGCAAAGAAGCGGAACCCGCCAACAGCTGGCTCCTATTCGATGCAAAATAAATGTAAAACACAATTGATTTCTGAAAGTGTCTTTCGTCAAAAGTACCATTGACCTCTTGTGTAAACCTCTGGCCAAAGTGGTATTTAAATGTGGTTATATTTGGAGGACTCAGACATACAGTAACTGTTAAGAAATGGAAGGAGAACGGTTGCAAAGTGCGTACTCTGAGCAGGAGCTGAAAGCCATGAAGGCAGGGTGAATGAAAAGGATCTTAAAAAAGAAAGAGAGAGACATAACGAAAGAAAAAAGAAAGAAAGAAAGAAAAAAAAGTGAGAAAGAGCAAGAGAAAGACAGAAAAAGAAAGAAAGATGGAAGAAAGAGAGAGAGAAACAAAGAAGAATGAAAGAGAGAGAGAGAAAGAAAGAAAGAAAGAGAAAGCGCGAGAGAAAGAAAGAAAGGACGAAAGAGAGAGAGAGAGAGAGAGAGAGAGAGAGAGAGAGAGAAAGAAAAAAAAGAAAGAAAGAGAGGGAAATGAGAGAAAGAAAGAACAAACGTCAAATAAATAAAGACAGAAAGAAACAACAAAGAAACCATGCAAGATTGCTTGCAATGAAAACTATAGTACGCCAAAAAGGTCAGCCAGGCCATAAAGTAGTACGCTCCACTTGGGCAATTTTTGATGACCTCCGCTCCCCTCCCCCTCTTCGCCATATATTATACACTTTTCTTACACTTTGGCTTCAAACTGCCCCAAGCTCTTAAAAGAGTCTGGTGCCCCCATACACTGTATATGTAATTCAATAAAAAAAAAAGAAAAAAGTAAGTCTTAGACACCAGCAAATACTTTAATTTTTTTCATTTATTGTTTGGAGGGGCTGACCTTTTTGTGGACCCTGGTTCAGCTTCACTATTTGCAGTTTAGCACCATATTATGGTCCATGGTAAATCCTGTAAATGAAAATTTTCTGACAATCTCCCCTCCCTACTACGCCCCCTCCCCCTTTCCGGACGCAGGTACTTTAGGGATGGTCCAAAATTCCATTACTATTGTGACATTTTGCAGACTTTGGCTCGGAGCCAGTGACAGTCAAGGGATATCGCCTTTGTTCAGGACGTCTCGTACCAGAACCCTGACTAGACACCGCGACCCTGTCTTCGTGAAAATGTCTGTACAATCTGTCCAGAAGCTGCGCCAACAGGGAGGAGAATGTCTGAATCAGGGGGAGATTATATGCCTGGTGGTCTCCCCTGTTGTTTGGATAATTGCCCGGTGTTTACCCGGAAATAAGGACATGATATGGAGGACGGTAAATTAAAAGGTGAAAGTGTCCTCAATATGAGGTGAAAGTGTCCGGCCCTCCAAGAGTGTAACACACCGTCCGGCTGAATGCAGGAAGTCAGGAAATGATCACATATCGTCCGGGTGAATGTCTGAGACAAGGGAACCCCAGAATCCGTACGATGGAACCAAATGGGATCTATTGCAGAGACGTGGGAACACAGAACTGCTTGTATCCTCCCCCTTTCTCCTTTCCAACACGAACGTCTACATTAACGTATCGGACCGCATTTGATAAAAGACTGCATGACGCGAATTTGAAATACACAATGCGTGTCAAAAACCATTAAGCAAACCAAAACAACAACAAACAAAACAAAGCAAAAAAGCTTGGGGTAAATTTTAGTATTTCTATTTAGTCTATCAGAAAAAAAAAAAGCCCTTCAGGTCCCTTTTAAAAAAACAACAACTCAACTGCTACTAAATAATGAAAAATGAAATCCAAACACGATGAAGAAGAAGAAGAAGAGCATGAACAACAATGACAGCAGCAGCCGCAGCAACAACAAAAACAACATCAACAACAACAATAAACGGTTACAATATTCAAAACGAGAAACCCAGACCCCCTACAAAATAATTCTTGTGTCTTCATTGTTTTAGATCACAGTATAGGTGAGAAATTAAACAGTAAAAACAATGCTATAGCTCCAACACTCACACTAAAATCTCTGTAGATGTCGCAACAACAACTACAAAATCTTAGTCACAGCTCCCTTAACTGAAATTTCAGAAAGTGTTGCAGACGAAAACAATGGGTTATAGTCTTAAACTATCAAACATATGTTTGCCTAGGCACGTGAACTTTTTCTAGTTCCAGGTTCATACAAATAGATAGAATATCATTCCATTAGAAGAATCTGAACGTGTGGCCGTTCGCAACCTTAGATCTAGTTCTTGTTTGTTCTGTCTCCATTTTCTGAAAAACTGCATATTCTTTGATATGTAGAAGAGGTACAATAAATGCATAATTTGACCCCTGTTTAAAATGGGTTGTGGCACTAATCAAGCTGTTTCACTGTTCCGATTTGTTCTAACTCCTTATCATAATATTAAAACCGCAAAAGTTTGAGGTCGAATTTCTCAGATGTGCAAAAAGTGGAATTGGAACAGTCTTGTGGTGATTCACAGACTGACGAAACTCTTTGGTCCTAGAGAAAATATCTTTGTGAAGATGAATGTGTGTCTGAGAGGCAAAATGGCAACGACTTGCGTTTAGCTAGAGGCCCGGAAGTAAAGTCTGCCATTTTTTGTTCACCGTCATACGTTTAACTTGGATCACTTTCAATAAAATGTGGATTGGAAATGATGGTTAAGACTCGGACCCACACTTCCCCTCCTTTTCACCCATCCCCCTTAAAAATAAAACAGAAACAGAAAACAGGAAAGCGCTAAATTGAGAAATTTGATATTTTTAAAATCGATTTCGTGTAACTTTGTCTGATTATGTTATTATAAATCGAGCTCCGAATATTTTTTCTTTCTACACTTTAACGTTTTTATCTTTGTTGACTTTTCCCTCCTTGATTACCTTACAATTTTGTAAGGATAGCCCATCAAGTCTTGCTTTCTTTCCTCATACTTACAATGCTATTCAAAATATAGATATACTGTACTTCCAGATAATTATGTTCGAATATCATTTTTGATGATTTTTGTCGCCCATATAAAAAAAACAAAAAACATTAATGACGCAGCGAACGTGGACAGCCGCGATAGCGTACATTATAATTGCAAACAATCAATCGGTCATCATACCAGATGGTTTGTCAAGGACGGCCATGATATTATACAGCCTACTTTATTTATTTGACTGTGAACTTTGTGTAATAATACAGTCATGTGATTGCCTAATGGTGAAGAAATCAAAATATTTGTTTGCACTTGATAAATATTCTAAGTCTGGTATCTAAAAAAAAAAAATCAGCTTCACATTATTTCAAACTTGTACTGAACAGGCGCTTAACAGTGTTCTCCCCTGTTATTTTTTGTTAAAGCAGAGAGAAAAAAAATGCTTTTCATACAGGGACACAAGTCTGGCGATTAGCGTTTAAGCAGTCTCGTAGAAGCTAAAACAAGATATGAAAATACCCTCTGGCCCAGTAATTCCCTACTCATCCCGAAATCAACAAAGCCATCAAATTTAATGTAGCTAGGAGCCCAAGAGAACGCGCGTGCGACAAGGAATCACGTCATGGTTGGAGCTCTAATTTCTTTGACGTCAAATTCTAAACTGCTGTCAATGCTGAAATCTTTTCTCCTCTGACGTAGAAATCTGAAACCTTGTCACAGATGGAGTCCTTGTCTTTATGACGTCCAATCCGGAACTGCCATCAATACTGAAATCTTTTCTCTTGGCAGTCGGAAATGCGCGTGGGGGGGGGGGCGAGGGGTACATGCAAGGGGGGGGGGCAAGGGGGTGTCTTTGTCTTGTTTGTCTTATGACGCCAAGATCTGAGTTTCTGTCGTTTTTGGATTAGAGGCTTTGCAAAATCTTTTTGAATTTTTGCATCTATCATTGCCGAACACTCAAGCACTGCATCAGTTTTCAGTATCAGAACATCTACACCCCCTTCTTTGCCTCTATATATCATTTATCTGTTTCCTAAGACATTTAACATACTATACAAAAACTTACAAGTGTAATCACTAGAGGAATCGTAATTCCATGTTGAATGCCCATTGAATTGAATCAAACACCCCAAAATATAAGACCAACAGATTGAAAAGTAAAATTAAAAATTGCTTCTCTCTCTCGACATCGTTCATCTCACGAACTGTCGTATCAACAGTTTTCTCATTCTACAAGACAGGGTTTCCAGCTTTTGTATTTTTGTATTATTATTTTTTTGTATTTTGTGTACTTCTTTAATCTCATTTGGGAAATTTGCCCCGGTGTCATTGTAGCCCACTTACAAATGGAGCAGACATGTCGTCGCCACAGTGCAGCGCCGATCGGTGTTTTTTTGTTTGTTTGTTTGTTTTGTCTTAGATGTCGCAAAAACGTTTCTGCTCATAAAACGTTTAACGGTATCGACACGTGACTTTGTGAGAATGTAGATCTCACCACGAGCAATGACAAGTGGTCATAACTATAAACCACCAAAATCGTGGATACGCCCATACATGAGGTGGACGGTGAAACACTGCAAGAGAAGGAGGACAGAGGGTAAAACTCAAAATTGCTTCTCTCCCTGGAGATCTCTCCCGGCAGCAATTTGGCTATCCCAGAAAGGGTCGTCCGGCCATCCAAAGTACATGAGCCTAGGGATTTGTCCCTGGACCAGGGCATGACGGCAGCCTTCTCCCTTCACTGCCCTTGTCCGTGAGCAAGAGATTCATGAGAGGATAGAACTAAAGTAATTAGGGCTTTCGGCCTGGATTCCACTTGTCAAAACTTGTATATATTTGCCAGAATTGCTTTCACTGGCGTACAAGGAAGTGAATTTGAGATTTTTGACAGGTTGATTGCCAGGGCTAATCCGACGTCCAGTGACGTCCCTACTCCAATCCTTGCCTCTCCTGTCATAAATGTTCTGATATCGAAGACAGAGTGGAATTATCACGGGCATTGGCAAGCACAGATAATGACGTTCTTAAAGGCCTTAATGGTGTAAAAACATTTCAATTTTTGTTCCAACTCTCTTTTATTTATATATTTTTCTTCTGATTTTGTCATCCCTTACCCAGTGTCATGTATGTTTGAAGAATGTAATGGAAATCGTAATATGTTTCCTTTAAAGAACTGATCACTGAAATAGCAAAATAATGGAACTGGCCGAATATAGATAGTTATAAATTTTAACACACAAAGCGCCATTCATGCGGTCTCTAGCTTCCTATAACTTTAACAGGTTGAGCTCTTTGTCTTTACAATTTCCGGTCGGAGATGAAGTAAAATAAGTATCTAAAGGCGTTCATCTAATTTCATAACATAAAAGAAAAAAACTTTTTCATTACATTCCAGACAGGAGCAACTCTGCATTTCGCCTTTTGTCTTTGTAATCACAAATTCCTTCTCCTCTTTCTCAACCTCCATTTCCGTGCTCCACTGTTCATGTTCTCCTCTCCTATCACCTATGGGATATTAGTACAAATAAGAAAACTTTCATAATTGTTTGGAACATTTTATAAACAGCTATAGTAACATCTCCCACCAATTCTGATTTCCTTTCCCATGGTGCGCATAATAATGTGCGGGACTTCTAGTGAACAGCAGCAGGTCACAGGCTATTGTCATGGATGCCTAAAATGTTGACCTGAGTTAAATATTATTTTTATCACTAAAACCTAGCTTGATATATGAACTCTATCAGTCCTGAATATTTTGTCTCTCTACGACATACGACAATGGAAAAATTAACGGGGAACGTCTCGCACCCATCTTTATCAAAGAATTTAGCTTTATTATAGATCCTCTGTAATTTTGCAAGCTCCGTTACCCCAGAAAATTACTTACATGAAGTAAAGCAGAAGCATTTAAGGATAGCCATAGCAAAGATAAGATTGGGCTCTCACAACTTTATGGTGGAGAGGGGAAGGTGGCAGAGGCCTAAACTGGAGTATGTTATGAGATTATATGAGACCTGTAATGAATTGGAGGACGAATTTCACGTGTTACTAACTTGCAAAAAATTCAAAGATATAAGGAAACAGTTTTTACCGTCTTGGCTACTTGTTAGACCAAGCATGTTTAAGCTTATACATTTTCTGTCGTCGATGCACGATAGAGAACTACATTCGTTTGCACTGTTTTGCCATAAAGTTCTAAACGAATACAATAATGTCGCTTTGTGACTTCTCCTGGCGAAGTCTGAAAACTAAATTCACCTTCGAGTGAAAGAATAAATTACAGTGATATTTTCAATTGTAGTAAATTTACAACAGATAAAGGTGAGGAGAGATCGGTTATGTAGGGGGGGGGGGGATTGAAAATGAAGACTGTTGCTGGCAATTACAAGCTGTATTTGACTGTATACTATAATAAGTAAGTGTATAAATGCTGCAGGGAGCGGAGAGAGTGAACGATCAAGCTTTTTGTCTGTTTGTTTGTTTGTTTAATGTTTTCTAAGATTGTTCACATGATTCTTGTGTGTTTTTGAATTGGCCGCCAGGCCTATAATAAACTAAACTTGAACTTGAACTTGTTAATTATCCAGAGGGTTTTCTCCGGTGTATAATCAAATGGATAACCACGAAAACCGAACATCTTTTAACGCCAGGAAAATTTCTACAAAATTTACGTGGGGAATTGCTCGGTCCCCAAACAACAGCAAACACTAATGTAGAAGCCATGAAAACGACAGCCACCAAGGGACTAATTTAAATTACAGAAGCCATCGGTCAAACGTCACCGGGCGACTGCGCGTCATTAGTTACCGTTAGCATTGTAAGTCACGCCTTTACGGTGTCAGGGGAGACTTAATGAACCCATGGGTATTAATCCTAGGTATTTTGGATCCTGACAGGGCAAATCTAATTAACGAAAACATTGTCAGAACATTTGCAATTTTTCCCTGGAGGTACCAGGAAAATTGGGTCCCGGATGGGCAGAAATACCTCTAAATGCCGAGAATGTTTTAGGAAATGTCAACCAACGTTTTCTCAGTTCGGTTCAAGAACTTGCCAAAAGCCGAGTTTTTCCACTTTTCTGTTTTGTTTCTTAATTCCTTGTTCTTCGTCAATGAAAAATCACAGGTGTTGGACGGTCATCTATTTTATTTATAACCCCTCTCAGCATGTATCAAATTTCCTGCCTCTGGTAATTAAGAGCTGATTGATTTTGGGAGGGGGGGGGGGGGGGAGGTCGGGTAGTAAATTTTTCTACATGTAATACAATTGGACATTTATTGTCTCTTCATCAGCAGCAATTTTCTCAGGTTTTACAGTGATGTAATGCTGAGCAAAATTATAGTTGTAATCCTTTGAAAGAAGTAAAGATGATAATTTGGATGAAAAAAAAAAAAAAGATTCTCGCGTGAGACTTTATCCATTTCCAGGCCTGATTGTTTTTTTCTTCTTTTCAATTTCCCGCTGTTTAGATTTTTGTCAGTGGCACGAGTGACAAACGTAGAAGAACAGGAAAAAAAGGGGTGGAAATAAAAACATCTGTGAAACCGATCAGTTCCATTGTTTTCCACTTCAGCCCAACTTCTTGCTTCAACTGGACTGGTCGACGGGAATTGACATGTAATGTAAGATGATCTTTTTCGAAGGATAAACCAGACATAAGCCTATTATAGTATTTTTACTTCAGTGCATGTAATAAACTTAATTTATATACATGTATATATTTGAGGACTAGGGGGAAAAATGAACGTTTTGTCAGTAACTGCAGCACTGCGGATTTTCAAAATTGGCACGAACATTTCAAATGACTTGAAGTTCAGTATGGCACCCTGAAATTTTATCTTAACGACAGTGTTTATTTTTTTAAAGAAAATATAGATTTTTTTTGAATACTCATTTAGTAATTTATAGCATAAAAGAAAGCTGAGTTATTTTTACGTTCACAAATGACCATCGTCATCAAACAGAAGAAACAAGGCAAGTTTTCCCAGAACATTCGGTTTAGAGGAAGAATAAGGCCGCATAATCAAGGCATCAAGTCATTCTTCCTCCTGCTCTCTCACTCGTATATCTTTCTCTTTTCGCTTCCCCCCTCCTCGCTCCCCCCACTCTGTCCCTCCCCATCTCTCCGTTTCTACCATTCTCTCTCTCTCTCTCGATCCCCCACCCATCTCGCTCTCTCTAGTATTTCTTGTTCCCGGCTTGTCTTTTCTGTGGCACCTCCCATCAGCAAGATAGAATAATAGCCAGTTGAAGGAACAAGCAGAAGAAAACAATTAAGAAAACAATCAAGAAAACATTCAGGGTCCAATCAAGAATTGAAGGCCAACAGCGTTAGGCTGAAGCACGACCTCATTAAACAAATATTTTCAACCTCATGAACTGGATAGAGTCTGATGAAGATATGCATAAATATAGAAAATGACCCATGTATGTCGTATAAATACAGAAATGACGCACGGAGGTCGCAAATATTTTCTTCTGCTGCTTCTCATCAAGCCCAAGTAATTTTGCACTAGACCGGCAGTTCCCTACGCGTTAAATTTTGCAGTGCATCAAGACCCGGGCAGTGAGGCTAGGTGCGTTTAGACAGTTTTATTGCGTAGCGGTCGCGTCGTTGTCCCGTCGCATTTTCTTAAAAATGCAAGCCAATGAAAGGAGATGCGCACACGTGCGAGATACGGCCAGGCGCATTGGAGGGTAGACAGAATCCTGAAGTAAGATAAGACTGCAATATGACGGCAAGACGCACACGCACGCCTGACCTGAAACAAAATGAGCTTTGATGACCCATGTTATCGAGGACCACAAGATATACGAGTGCATGCCATGGAAACAAGACAACAACCTTGGTCATAACTAAAACAAATTGGCAAAAAAGAAATTAGAGAAAGACTGAGTCTGAATTTGGTAAAAGCAGGTCGACACGACAAGGGTCACACAGTGCAAGGGAAGAGCGTGTCGATAGACAAGAGTACAAAGAATGAAAGAACAGAAGAAGACCCAGCTAAGAAGCGCCCACCAACCGCCCGCACCAGAGAAAGTGAAAACGAACATTTGGAGCAAAATAACCCTAAAGCCGTGTTTCCATGTGTACGGAAACGGAAAGGGCAACGGAAAAAGTAAAAGATCCATCAAGAAGCAAAAAGAAAGAGTGTTTTCATGTATGCGGAAAATGGCATATCCAGACGCATGGAGACATTCTTTCTGTTTCGCTACTTGAATGGATTTTGATGTTTGCGTTGCCATTTCTGTTTCCGTGCACATGAAAACTCAGCTTGAAGCTGGCTTCTCATGTATAAGGAAACGAAAACGGAAACGGAAAAGTAAAAAACCCTTCAAGTAGTGAAATAGAAAGAATATTTCCGCACGCCGTTTCCGTACACACGGGAACACTCTTTCTTTTTACTATATGATGGATTTTTTGCCGTTTACTGAGTCAAGTCTGTTTTATCTTGGTTTTAGTGTGAGATGTAAACTATGGAGTTTAACGGAACCTCGCACACTTGCGAGGCTAAAACACGGCTGTCTCACTAGTTCGGATGCTCCAAACTGTCTTGAGTCTGCTGGCAGAAAAGTCACCTCTCCCACTGAATCAAAATACGACCCAAAACTGACTTGACTCAGTGCGCCCACGGCTTTACTCTTCTCTATATCTTTTGATTTTCTCTCTCACTCTCTCTATCCTGCACTCGCTGCCCCTCTAATTTCCCCAGTTTATCACGCCAGAAACTTGATACAAAATAACATTGTAATCCCTACAACTTCTTCATTCCAGGTTTTCAGTAACAGCGGCATTTGCCCCAGCTTTTCTTTGTTATCGTTTCAGCCCTCATTTGCCATTCAGTGAAGCCAGGGGTTCTCATCCTGGGGTGGGGGTGGGCGGGGGGGGGGGTTACCTCCTGGGGACAAGTCTATGGAGGCACACACAGGCCAATTTTGATAGGATCACTTACCGGATGGTAACATCACGAAGCTGAGTTCTAATAAGATCCACAGAATACAGTTCGAATGTCCCATGACGTAAATCTAAATTATATAGTCACTGTGTCATTCAATCCCGTTCCTGATAGTATATTATCAGAAGCGACACAAGGTAGGAATACGTCATCAATTTGGACTGCACCGCGTCATTTTGGCTGAGATCGATTGTTTGTAACTAGGCACGCTGGCAACATTGTTTAATGTAACATCAGAGAGTATGTACTCAGAGAGAGATCTCACTTCCGCCAAATCGCGAAACTAGGTCACGGGGGTAACAAGAATTGAAAGAGACCGTCTTCACCAAAGACAGTGTGGGTATCTGTATAATGTGGTTTGTTCATCTTTTTGGGTTGAGTGAAACGAAACGATTTAGATCCGTTTGTAAGCTTTTACCCCCCGTGGGTATTGTTTACCACCGATCAAATCAAGTGAAATTGCATTTCATTCAAAATGGCGGTGCACATACTTCCTGTAGTCACGAAAAGTGTGCTTCTTTCGCTTCTGGTAGTTCCCTATTCTGCAGTGAGATCCAACTACTTAGTACTTGGCTGGGACGCCAAGGTCTCATTGACACTCAGTGTCGTGACGTCACCATCCAACCAGTCAGCCCATCAACATCGGCCAGTG
The DNA here is from genome assembly GCA_963931925.1 of Onchidella celtica. Classification (NCBI taxonomy): domain Eukaryota; kingdom Metazoa; phylum Mollusca; class Gastropoda; order Systellommatophora; family Onchidiidae; genus Onchidella; species Onchidella celtica. The sequence goes on from OZ007578.1 coordinate 40,844,003, forward strand.
TGCACCGGGGCAAATTTTGCCTACCCAGGAGTAAATTTGCTGATTTTGAATTAATTGCAAATATTCTCTTTTTAAAATTATAATGAAAAGTATAAAAAGTAGATCTTGAGAACAAAATTTGAAGTAGGCCTATTTTGTGAAAAAATACTCTTTGTTTGTGTCCACCGTTTTGAACCCTTTTGTTACATTTCTCTGTGAAAAAAATGTATTTCACTTCCGTGCCCAGCGCCCGAGCTGTTGTTGTCATCACGGCATCTCTGGCTAAAGCCGTGTTTTCATGTGTACGGAAACGGAAACGGCAAAAATCAATCAGCTAGTAAAAAGTAAGAGTGTTTCCATGTGTACGGAAACAGCATGAAAAACATCATGTCTGTTTCACTACTTGAAGAGTTTCTGATGTTTCCATTGCCGTTTCCGTTTCCGTACATATGAAAACCCAGCTTAAGGTTGCTCTAATTGTGGTAGAAGTGTAAAATCAAGTTACTGAACAAAACAAGACTGGGGTAAATTTACTTTAGAAAGGTTGCCAAGGGTAAACGGGGCGGAAAAGGTTGAGAACCCTTGAGCTCGAAACTTGTTAACTCCTCACGGGCCCGGTAATTTCACGTTCTAATCCTCATTCTGCAGTTTCTGTCCTTGTTTTTCTATCATTTATCCTCACAAAATGCACATTTGTCTCTCGCGTTCTTCAATCTTTTAAACACATAATCTGCGCATTTTCTATCTCAGGAGACAAGGATCAGAGGGTGTCATTCGAGAAAGGGTTCTTGCTTTAAAACAAACAAAAAGCCAACGAACCAAACTGGGATCGGCGTGTTATTTCAGAAAGGACCCCAATTTTAAAACAAAACAATAAACCAAGGAGCCAACCAAAATTTACCCTATGTGGCAAATACAAACCAAAACTGCAGAAATAACAATGCTAACGCTTGTAGCAAATTATACACAAATCTCAAGTTTGGATTCTAGCACTCCAATGGAAAAAAGAAAAGATATTGATGCAATATGTGTGTGTGTGTGTGTGTGTGATTGGGTGTGTGTATGTGTGTGGGCGCTCGCGTCCATGCACACTTATAAGAGAATACAGACAGATACAAAGAGCACAGGGAGTTAATCGTCATATTTGAGAGTGTTCAATGACTGTGCTGTATACGGCTGGCTGACGGGCGCTTCCTGGTAGGGTTTCCGTCTGCCCTATCATTCTGTTATAGTCCGTCTTGCTTTTTCCCAGCACAATGTGAAGGTTATTGTATCGACATGCTTTCTTCAAACTCAAACTCGAACTCAAAGTGTGCTGTACTTGAAATCAGGGTTGCCAGATTGAAATTTCAAGTTTAAGCCAAACAATGCTAGATAAAAGCCAGAAAAAAAAGCCAAAACAAATTACAGTATGGTTTTCATACTAACATCACACGAGAAGCTCCAGAACCAGGTTACTATCATACTCCCTACTAGAATGAGTGGAACATTTGGCTTAAATCTTGTCACTCGTGAATTTGTTTTTTTTTTCAAAGCATTTCTGGACATGCAATGACAGCCTTTGCAAATTTTTTTTTGAAAGCAATAGTTCTGGCCCGTTTCTCACAATAGCATCAAGGAGATTCAGATGCACTCTATTTTCTAGTCTTAGTTTTAGCAAAGACATAGATGGCCAGCTCTTTAAATGCTTCATGGTGACTTATATCAATCTAGACTCACAGTGTATGTAGGGCGTTCTAAAGAGGGTGGCAGTCTTTCAGAAAACGGTAACAGTTTTTAAAAAATGGAAAAAGATAGAATCCAGGGTCAACTGGACACTGATTTTGCCGGCTGGCGCGTTCCTGACAACTAGCGGCCGAAATCTTGGCATACACATGTACATGTAACTGACCAAAACATATGTCCTAGATAGAAAATGTTTTAGAAAAAGGATGGAAAAAGGAAAAAAGCCAAGTGAATTTTCTGACGCCAACCATTACCAAAAAAAAAAAAAAAAGTCAAATTTCTGGTATTTGGCTTTAAAAAGCCAATCTGGTAACCCTGTTTGAAATGAGAAAACGAGCCACAATTGTGTGGAGGGGATAGGAAAAAAGTTTACGATGAAAGGAAAAAAAACCTCGTTTGTAGCTCCAGGCCAGCCATTTTCCTGAGCCTGTCAAGAATGAAAATACAGAAGACTTTTTTTCTGCCCCTCTCCGGGACAAAGACATTATGCATTTTTTTCGTGTCCTTCCCGAACATTCGGTCACTGATAGAATTAGAGGCTAATTTTCCGGTCGAAATGTGTTGTAGCTCGATGCAAATAGCTGGCAAAAGTTGAGCTTTGACGCGAGGATGGAGGGCAAAAGGGTGAGCGATGTGGGGATTAGCAAGGCCAGATCCCATTAACTGAGAGATAAAGAAAATGGGGTGAAAATGCATGTCAGGTCGAACAGCTTGTTTGTCAGTGCATCAACCTGTGTGCGTTGGATCAGCTTCACAAATTTGAACTGTTGTTGGATGCGAAAATATTGATCATGGTGGGGCTGATGACATATCATTACTATAGTTGTTGTCTTCTCCTTCATCATGTTTAAAGTACACAGCAGAATGAATATAAAAGCATTGGTTGTATTACTGATTGTTACAAACAAAATTCTATGAATGCATACGCATGGTTGTACATATTACTCATTGTCAGCAACAAGATTCTAAGAACGAATGTGCATTGGTTGTATTACTGACTACCACAAAATGGTTCTATAAATGTATGTACACTGGCTGTATTGTATTACTAATTGTCACAAACAAGATTCTATGAATGTATGTGCATTGGTTGTATTACTGATTGCCACAAACAACGGTGCATTCTAACAATAATCTTACTGAAAGTCATCCCCTTTCCACAAGAATTGACAGATGTTCTCTAAAATAGGATTCCCAAGTTTTCCAATTATAAAATTGCATTTCAACAGTGAAATTTATGAGTGAAATCATTATGAAATATGTCCCTCTACGTTAAATCAAGAAAAACGGAGGAGCAGGACAAATAGCAACTGTAGACAAAAAGTTAGAAAGATCAACCAGGTCGTAATTATATTTTTAACAAACATAAAGTTTTGTTAATGAGATGCAGAACACTGCTGTAAAAGTGGCTTCAAATAAGAAGAGGCAGAGAAGATGTATTTAACAAAAACCAAAAACAAAAAAGTTAATACAGAGACGCCATACATGTCGTCATCCGTTTCATGTGCTGGCGTATAAAAAAGTTCCTTATTTAACGGCAGAGCGTTTCAAAATTTTGATGCGGGCAAGATTTCTTAAGACAAGCATGTGGCAAAAACGTTTCTGCTTGTATATCTATTTAATCCGCTAGGCATTATATATCACCTGTTATACACAGAAATTTCATCATTTGGCTGCAGTTCCCACAGAACTCAAGGCGAGAGAAGTTTTTTTTTTTTTTTTTTAGTAATTTCTACAATTATTATACACCAAATCAATCAAGTGATCACGAAAACTCCTTAATTAATTATGGACCCCAAACCAAATTCTCACAAGATCAGAAATTTCCCGCAAGCAGAAATGGGGGCGGGGCCTAAAGGGTTAAGATATCGATACGCCAGTTTGTGAGAATACAGATCTCTCAACAAGCCATGATGGGGTAGCCCCAACTCAAAACCACATACAAACACAAAACAAACGACAATGCGTGAATGGACGACGAGGTGTATCACTCAGCAAGTACTGTTATAATGAAAGAGATTCTCACCGAAATATAGTATGGAATATCAGCCAGGGCCAAGGGTCAGGTCGAGGAATTGTGCCCAGGACGCCATAGACACCAAAGACTGTGTAGAGCTGGAGCAAACAGGCAAACATGAAGAGGAAAGTCAGAAAATAAGTCAAATGGACTGCCCTTTGCACCACTTTGCTCTGTCGGATCCGGAAGAGGCCTAAAGGGGCTGGCATATTGGGCATCATCCGGTCGGACACAGCCGGGCTTGTGGTCGTGGATTCTTCATCCGACTGAGAGCAAGATGTTCTCTGGGACGATACGTCACAGCTCAGATGTCCGGGCTCTTCTCGAGCCAGTGGCTGGCGTACCGTACTGCTGAGTCTAGAAAACGAAGAACACGAGAGGATGTTTTCAGTGTCGGCAAGGTAGCCGTTTTCGCGGGGTGAGCTGCTGACTGGATCCATGTCGATGGGGGTGGAGAATGGGGTAGAATCTATCCGACTCAGCGCTTCATACGGGTGTTCATTTGTTTGTACAGATTGGGAACTAAACGGAATGAAGTTTTGGCTGTTGCTCCTATTGAATTCAAGGTCTATGCCCATACCAAATGAAAGCGTTTGTGGTTGTTGACCTTTCTCCAGCTCAGTCTGTGATCGATCTCCGTTCCGACAATACGCTGTCAAGTGGCTCATGTCCTTATAGATATTTCCGTTATCATCATCATCATCGTCGTCGTCGTCATCAGCGTCACCCGCCTGACTTTTGTCGTCTTCCTGCTCAGCGAGACTTTGTTGGGGATTCAAAAGTGAAGAAGTTAGAAGTGGTAATTCAGAGGCTGTCGTTTTTGCTTTGACAACTCCACTGTTCTTAGTTTTACTTGGAGAAGACTGGAGCTCTGAAGTATTTGGCCTTTCTGATAACGACGTATTACTGCAAGAAGCAGTGACTTCCTTTGATTTGCTTCCGTTACTACTAGATTTATGTCTCTTTCTGGGAACTGACGACGATTTTCTGGTGCGTATTGTCTTATCTATTCTATTGACGGGGCTGAGGGCACACGGCGTCGGTGTCCTAGACTGGCTTCGACTTCTAAATCGTGTTTGTTTGCTCTTCGAACGTTTTTTGGATCGGTTACCTTGTTTTTCCGAGGTACCTAGCACGGGTTTATCCACATCTGTCGAACTTGTTGATTCGTCGTCATCATCAGTCGCTATGGTGATCATCATGTGATTCCGGTCAGAGATCTTCAATCTAGGTCGGGAGAGACGGACAGCCTGGTTGATACGAGGTGCAGATGGACCCTGTGGTAGGAATGGGAATGCTGGTGATGTCGGTGACATGGGAGTGTCAGCTACCACTGTGTCAGATGGCGTGGTTGTTGTCACCGGTAGGAATTCTGATGATGTTGGGGTGAGGTCGACACTGATGACGTTGATGTTGGTGTCGTTAGTGGTACTTGAGATGGCGCTGAGACCTGTGGTATTGCTAGTCGAACGGCGATGGTTACTGAAAGCGTTCAGTTCTTTCCGAGCTCTCTTTGTCTCTGTGGCGTACTGAGTCAGTCTGTGGAGCCAATAATGACATTATCTGATGAACTTTTAGTTGAAGATATTTTCTGGCGTGGTAATTCGGGACTGACAACTTAATCTTGTAACGTCGTGGGTATTTTATCATCGGCCTCAGAACACAGCATGAATAATCAAATTGCCCTGCCATGACGTTAACGGAAAGCTACAGGAAAACAACGTCGTGGTATTTTCTCTTTGATTTTTTTGGACATTTGAATAATCTAATTGCCTTTCCTTCACAAGGTTTTTTAAAAGAGAATTACAGGGGAACATAATGTAGAAGTAGATGTTTTACCAAACTGACCCTTGTTGGTCTCATCTTAGTGTCAGATAAGGGTATGTATAGAGATTGTTTATAGTTCCTTCTCTTCCCCCCGCCCCGAAAATAATAATAATAATAATAGTTCGTCCATCAGGTATGATGATGACCTTAACAACACCAGAGGAATAAAGAACAGAAATTGTTGAGAATTTCAACACATGGACAATAACGAGAACTAAAGGACACAGAGGACAGAATGGAAAGACTGTTCTTTCATGACTTATGGCTTCTCATGTGACTGATAAGTCCTATTTTTGCCCTGCAGACCCTTCCGCATAAATGACAAGAGTGCTCCGTTGGTTCAGTACCACTGGGCCTTTTCTTGCGCCGTTCTCTTTTTTTGATAGCCTGCTGGACTCTGTCAGCTTCCCATGCTTTGCTGCCTCTGGTAAGGGCCGCCCTCCAATTTGCACGATCAAGCGAGAGCTTTTCCCACTCACTCACATCAATGGCAAAGGCCTTCAGTGATTGCTTGAGAGTGTCTTTGTAACGTCTCTTTGGGGCCCCAACATTCCTCGTTCCATTGGAGAGCTCAGAGAAGAAGATTTGCTTAGGGAGTCTGAAGTCGGGCATTCTGACAACATGTCCTGCCCAACGTAGCTGAATTTTTTTCAGGTGGCAGAAGATGCTCAATTCCTTGGCACGATTGAGGACCTCAGTGTCTGGAATTTTATCCTGCCATTTGATCCTTAGGATCTTTCTAAGGCAGGCCAGATGAAAGTGATTTAGCTTTCTGGCATGCGATTGGTACACTGTCCAGGTTTCAGCCCCATAGAGTAGGGTGGGAAGGACCACAGCATTGTACACTTTCAGCTTAGTGTCTGTGCGAATGCCGGCGACATCCCATACTCTCTTTCGAAGCCTGCCAAATGCAGAGCTGGCTTTGCTGATTCTTGAGAGAATTTCAGTATCAACACGAGCCGCGGAAGACAGTGTACTGCCAAGATAGGTGAAGTTCTCCGACACCTTCAGAAGACTGTCATGGACTTTGATATTTGGGGTCACAGGATACTTGTCGTCTGGAGTAGGCTGATGGAGCACTTCCGTCTTCTTTGTGCTTATTGTGAGGCCAAAGTTGTCACAGGCACTAGAGAACTTATCAACACAGTTTTGCATGCTATCCTCATCGTGTGCCAGAAGTGCACAATCATCAGCAAATAGTAGGTCACAGACTTGAGTACTTTTGGTTTTGGTTTTTGCCTGAAGTCTCCTGAGGTTGAATAGACTGCCATCAGTTCGGTACTTGATGCTTACCCCTTGAGGAGGAGAGCTAAAGGCTTCTTGTAGCATTGCAGAGAACATGATGCTGAACAGAGTTGGGGCTAAGACACAACCTTGGGCTCTGAAACACTGCCGTTACTTTTGACTGCAGCTTGCATGCCATCATGAAACTGGCGCACTATTGTGATGAATTCGGGTGGACACCCAAACTTCGCCAAGATTTTCCAGAGGCCTTCACGACACACTGTGTCAAATGCTTTTGTGAGGTCAACAAATGTGATATACAGCGCTTTATTTTGTTCCATGCATTTTTCCTGAATCTGTCTGGCAGCAAAAATCATATTGGCCGTTCCCCTCTCTTTACGAAAGCCACATTGGCTCTCGGGAAGCAAGTCATTTGACGAGAGGTGAACAAGAAGGCGATTCAGAAGCATTCTTGCCAATATTTTGCCAGCAATTGAAAGTAGAGAGATTCCCCGATGGTTGTCACAGACTTGGCTGTCCCCTTTGTTTTTGTACAGATGGATGATTGAAGCATCTTTGAAGTCCTGTGGCAGCTTCCCTGCTTTCAACATATGATTGAACAACTCGGTCAACCTTTCAATAAGCTTTTCTCCACCGAAGGCATACACCTCAGCAGGAATTGAATCCACGTCTGGTGATTTGTTAAAGGACATCTGATTTGTGGCAGTTCGGGTCTCATTTGCTGTGAATGGCTTGGCAAGAGCTGCATTAATAGGAGTCTGAGGGAGGCGGTCAATGGACTCAGTATTTATATTTGATGGCCGATTTAGCACACCTCCGAAATGTTCTGCCCAACGCTGAATTATGGCATTCAATTCAACAATGCGTGTTGAACCATCTGACGCAAGAAGTGGCGTAGTGCCAGATCGGGATGGTCCAAACACAGCTCGGAGGCTCTCAAAGAACTTTCTAGTGTTGTTTGTGTCGGCATATTTCTGAGTTTCTCTTACTCGCTCTTCAAGCCAGTCATTTTTCATTTTCCTCAGCTTCTTCTGGAGTACACCCTTACATGCACGCAGTGCATCAGCTTTTGCTGTGGAAGAGGGGTCACTGCAGTGAGCTTGGATGAGACTATTTTTTTCTTTGATGAGCACTTTGATTTCATTATCATTATCATTGAACCAGTCCTGGTGCTTGCGGACAGGAAAACCAACTGTGCTGCTGGCGCAAGAGTGTACAGTCGTATTTAGGTCAGTCCAGCTCTGTTCAATGTTCTCAGGGTCAAAAGTCACGCAATCCAATTTTGAGGAGAGTTCTGATGAGAGCTCGCTCTGTTTCTCAGCTGAGCAGAGTTTTGAAACATTTAGGCGTTTAGGTGGCGCTTTCCCTTGAGGGCGTCTATTGCGCCTCAATGTTAGTCTGAGCTTGCAAACAATGAGTCTGTGGTCAGTTCCACACTCGGCACCACACATCGCCTTTGTTACAAGGACATCCTTTCTGTCATTCTTCCTCACAATGACATAGTCTATGAGATGCCAATTCTTTGAGCGGGGATGCATCCATGACGTTCTGTTTCTCACGGGGAGACTAAAATTTGTGTTGGTAATGAACAGGCCAAATTCAGCGCACAAAGTAAGTAAGCGCAACCCATTGTTATTGCATGAACCAACTCCATGAGGGCCCAAAACATTTGGCCACGCTGAGATTTCGGAGCCAACCCTAGCATTGAAGTCCCCCAAGAGAATCAGCTTATCAGCTGCCGGGACAGAGCATATGACAGATTCTAGATCAGAATAGAACTTGTCTTTGGCTTCATCTGGGTTTGTCATGGTGGGCGCATATGCGCTAATGAGGGTGGCTGACTGGCTTTTCCCAACTGGGATCCTGAGTGTCATTAGCCTGTCATTTATTTCAATTGGCATGGACTGCAAGTTTCTGACAAGGTCATTTTTAATTGCAAACCCAACACCATGCTGTCTCGGTTCGACTGCACCCTTGCCTTTCCAGAAGAAGGTGTATCCACCACTGAGCTCTTTGAGTTGGCCACTACCAGGGAGTCTGGTCTCACTGAGTGCCACTATGTCCAGGTTGTACCTGCTGAGCTCAATGGCAATAAGTGCAGTGCGTCTTTCCGGGTTGTTTGAGTTGTCCTGTAGTGTGCGTATATTCCAGGCTCCTAGCCTGAGTAAGCTGAATTTCTTTTTGTTTCGACCGCAAAAAGGGATCCCCACTGGTCGCGGTATACCAGTCAGGGTGATGTGAAGTGGGCTTTCTTTAGGGCACCTTTTCTAGCCCCTTCCTCAGTTGAGGTGAGCAGTGCTATCCTTAAATAAGGCTGCTCAGCTACTGTGGGTGCTGCCTCCCCACGCCTCCACTTCAATCGACGATGAAGCGACCATAGCCCACAGCCACCAACGTGTAGGTCTGTGCTAACAGCTTCCAGTCTATCCAAACCTGCTGCCACCGCACTCGCCCATCTCCGTTGGAATTTTGAGAGGAAAGAAGACGAGACAAAGATGAAAGAAGGCGAGGTGAGTGTTAAGACTGGCGCAAAGAATTTGTTTTTAGTGAGAAAGAGCTGCGCAAACATCAGACTCACTCTCTCGCCTGGACACAACTTATCCAAGTGGCAAGACAGGGTCAAGACGACTGGAAATGTATCCAGGTGCAGGAGGATGCCAGAAGGACAGTCATATTGCCTGACCGGCTGCCTGTAGGCTACTCCACAGCCTCGCAGTCCCAACTGACTAGGGTGAAAGACCCAAACCAAAGAACACCAATACTGGTGGATGCTCTGTGTCACCAGAGTGACGGTATATTGCCATCTGCCCTATCAATCAACCACTGGCCTGCTGCCGCCAGCTTCGAAGCTGCGTCCGGGAAGTTTGCTCAATTCTTCGTCTGTGATTTAGGCAAACAAGCCTATGACCACACCGCTACCGGGGGCCAATATGAAGGACTCAAGTACTGAGGGTCACATTGTGCCCTAGCATGTGGCCGTTGGGTTAGATGAAACCTCCTCCGCCCTGGCCGTTTGCACCGACAGGTGCACGCCCACTGATACCATGCTAGCGTACCAGTTCATGAAACAGGTTGTACTGGATTACATGTTACCAGTAGCAGATTTTTCTGGTGTCTGTACTACATATTATATTGTCTGCCCCGAAAATATGAACTAGATATTGACAAAACAGCATGTTTGTCACCAATCTACATTTTAATGAGAAATAGCAACTTTGGGATGCGTTCGATTCCCTTTCTTGTACAACTGATTTGTATTTATTGAAAAGAACACCTTCTAAACATCTCTAGGTCTCAACATAGTACCTGTCAATACGACTGGCATACGCATCCTATCACATTTGGCATTGCTGGATAGAAGACGTCACAGTCGGCCTTTCCATCTTTATTTCGGCCATATGATTTTCTTAGTGCCGAATATAATGCAACATGGATTATGGCTATTGTTTTCTGCCTAACAATGATAGAAATACTTAAAATAAATATCCCAGAGGAGCAAACAAAGTGAGATAAACCCGTATGCAGAAAACAACCCTGTCTTAACTTACAAGGAAATGAGAACATTGACAGCAGACAATATAATATGTAGTACAGACACCAGAAAATTGTGAGACTCTGTGGGGAAAAGCTTGATCTGCCACACCGTTACTTTAGGAAAATAACGGAGGCCACATTTCCCCCTAGAGATAAATAAAGAAAGTGTAACACTGTTTATTTTTATGATTTTCCGCATACTATTTTTGTTGTTCATAAAGGTTCCAACCATCAAGTTATGTCTCAACAAGGGACCTGTAAATTTCACTGACCTGAATCCACTACAGATGAAAGTGACGCCCAGACACAGGGACCAGACAATGAAACAGCCGCTGTCCAGAAGGAGGAGTAACTTGAGAGATCGCTCGTAAAACACCAGCGTTTCTATGACAACGACCAGAAACAAATAGGACAAAGTACATCCCAGGAGGCAGCTCAATGTCCTCAATCTGCTGCGTCCAACGTCTACATTTGTCATGCGCAGTAACATCACCTGCAGGTTGGAGAGACGAAACAAAAACAACAACACATAAGGCAGATTCCATAGAAGTGTGCAGCGAGTTCCCCCAAAATGGTAAATTGTCAGTTTGTTCAAATATAGAGATACTGCATTTCAAAAGAAAGAAAATATTCTGCTGGTTTCAAAAATGTAATTCATTCGAGCAACAGACCGTTCATTCTCAAGTTATACGCGATAAAACGAAACGCATCCCGCAAATCTTTGTCTGCGTAATCGTCATCAACAACGTATTGAATGCTCTATAGACGACCTTGTCCCACTTATGGAGATAATTTTAAAAACCTTATAAACATTTCTGCGAACTCCATAAAAATGAATAAAATTTATTGGACTGTACAGTTTTCCAGACATATCAAAGAACTCTTTTTGCACTCGCTGTTTGTTCATCTGATCTTCAGCATGTCATTTCTTATCCAAGAAAACACGAGCGTTCTAAATCAACTAGATCTAGGTTTTTTTCTTTGTTTTTGATCAACAATCTGCTTAAATTGTATTAAGTATTCACACTCGTACATAATAATCAGTTCTCTGAAAAATCTAAATGTGAGTTTAACATAATGTTCTTTCAAATGGGTTTTTCCTTGAAAAATACATTGTTACATAAATTAAAAAAAGAATAAATCTGTATTACACTTTCTTACATGTGGAAAGTCGTTCGCATATTACATGGACAGTGCAGCAGGAGATGAAAGGCTTGGGAGTTTATTAAAAAACAAAACCCCCCACTAATTTTGGAGATAATATCTCAACATGGATATAAATCTTGGCTGATTTTAAAGGGTTGTCTTTCAAGCTGTGATTCCGGTAAAAATTCCTGAGCATTATTATGCTACTCTACAAAATAAAATAATGTGTATTGAATTCTTACCTGTGTAAGTCCATAGCAAGCACAAAATAATGGATACACCGCCTGGGTCATAATGCCAACCATAAGGCCAGCCATCCGGCCTTTATATCCATAGGGATCAATCAGCATGAACACCGCCCGGAATATGGCTGCCGTGGCTAGTAGGATCAAAGTATTGAACACAATTTTAAATCTCTGCACTCTTAAACGAAATCGGAAGAATATCACAGAATTGATCAGGGTCAGGGCAAGAAACAGCACAGCAAATCCATAAATGTGGAAATCCCAACAAAGGCCCCATCGTTTCAGGGCTACCGGCCAATCAGGCAAAGGTATAAGATTTTCAGTTCCGTCTTGTTTTGCATGAGGAGTTTGATTGTGGAAGGTGTGGTCACTTTGCCGATGTTCGCTCAAGTCGGTATGCGTGAAGTCATTATTTTTGTTGAGCGATTCCTCACCGGTGTCGTCATAGCCAACGTAGTGACCGACTCCAACAGGTTGGAGGTAAAATCGAGTCTTGGGAGACCATGATGTCTTAGAAGATAGACCCAACAGAAGCGACATAACATGTTTGTCTGCAATCAATAGGGAGTGGAGAAATAATGTCGTACTGATGAGGTGAAGGTCACTCTAGTACTGGCACAGATTCTGTTGAACAAATAAGAAGATAATAATTATGGCTGCAATGCATTATGTCTTAGACTACTGTAACAACTATTTTATTATTTTAACTTCAACTGTTGCTACTATGGCTACTACTACGGCTACTACTACTACTACTACTACTACTACTACTACTACTACTACAACTATTACTGCCAACACTGCCATTACTACAACCACTACAACTACTATTATCTCACCACTACTTACTGCTAACACTGTCACTACTGCAACTTTTATGGTTATTTTTCATTTCATAAGAATATTGTCACAAGTACGTACGTCCCCCACGTTTGTTTGCATTAGGGGTACGTATTTTAAAGCCTTTTGTGACTTCAGTGCAAGAGAGCTCCTCCGGAAATAAACTTTCAGATGTTCTTTTTGTTTTCCTCCGGTTTTTTAGTTGAAAGGGCAAGGATAGGGATTCAATAAGATTTTAAGGTTGAGGATAACGACGGGTTAGGGATATGTACGTATACGTAAGCACCCCTAGCGCAAAAAGGCCGGTGGTGCGTAAGTCCTTATAACAACGGCCTTTCATAATTTTGCTGAGCTGATGTGTGTTCATGCAATCGAGCTTATTTGCCATTGCCTTTTTATCGGTTTTGTCAATTCCACGAATCCAGTAAAGATTTTGGCATTTTGCACCGGCGATTAGGCCCTATGTAGTATTCTCCCTCCCCCGTTCTTTCATCCAATCGACACAGTTACGTTCAGACCGAACAAATTCACAGAAAGGAACACGTTGCTAGTAAAAGAGTCCACACTTCTGGGTCACGTCTGCTCTTTTCAGACTTAGCTGGTGACGTGTCTAGTCGCCGTCTGCTCGCCGGGTCAACGAGGAAAAAGAAAATCCCCGTTTTGACAGACGATCAGATGTGCAAATTACATGCATAGAGACACGAAGATTTCATCCCAGCGACTGGCAGTAGACACTTCCTTAAGTAAACAGTCCGACGTTTTACTTCAGATTGGTCTGGCCTGAACCGACTATCATGAATAATTTGCTCATGGAACCGACAGCACTTTCAATATTATTTCGTCCAGTATTTTTCTTTTTCTTGGCGAGTACTGGTGACTTTCATCAACCTCACTCCTTCATTTCCTGTATTTACCGGCTTCCCCACTCTCACGCCTCCCCCATAACATGCCATGCCCCAAAATTCGATTTCTCGATATAGAATATTTATTGCAATACAACTATCAGAAATCTGGAGAGAGATTAGTACGGTACTATCGTTTACCAATGTTTTAAAGAGATCCTTTTGGAACAAAATTAATCATAATTATCATAACAGTGTTTTAAGGACATCGCCAGGTTTAATATTCATAAGTACTTATCAGTACTGATCTGTCTATTTCACCAGATAAAACCTTAAATCGTAATTTCGAGAAAAACAGACAGAGAGACATGTAGGTAGATAGATAGATAGATAGATAGATAGATACATAGATAGATAGATAGATAGGTAGATAGATAGATAGATAGATAGATATATAGATAGATAGATAGATAGATAGATAGATAGATAGATAGATAGATAGATAGATAGATAGATAGATAGATAGATAGATAGATAGATAGATAGATCCTGAACTTATTTTTTCCGAGAAAGACAACTTACTCTGCCCGTTATGACTATCAGCTGTTGTGTAGCAGTCTCCTTCAACAAGGCTGGCTTAGACGTAACAATACTCTTGCGCTTTTGTATCTGATTGAATTCCTACATGTTTGTCTCCAAGTGAGTATTACAAAAAATGTTACAACAGATACAGAGTATTACAAACATCTCTCAGAAATTATTACAATCAACATTTTTCGAGCTTTCCACCGAGAGACACATTAGTTGTGAGGCTCAAGCTGGCGCGAACATCACCAAGACATCAGCTGTCTACTTTAAAATAAAAGACTCGCAGCTATTGATTAATCAGATTAATTGGAATGTCCCCCAGGTTTCCCTGCCAGTGACTGATTACCCGCCTTCTACTGCCCCTCACCCCCCTTCCACAGTGCTGTTTTTCATTCTTTTTTCAATGCTAGATTAAGGCATAATTATGTTAAACAACTATGGCCTCACACAATTTGAGAAATTTTCTTTGTAATCAATTTAAGTAATATTTCAAGCTCTAAGTATTGTTCCGGGGATATATAACAATCTGTTAGTCAAGTACTAACTTTGTAATCAGAGAATGTAGTCATTTTGAATTTGTCACTGTAAATACCTGGCTATTTAACACTTAAATACATTATATGTTAGGTTTCCGATTCATTTTTTTTTTGGCCACCTGAAGTCCTGGGTGCACCTTGGGGAGACATTTTGGTTTAACATTATAATGGGCATTGCCGAAGAGTAAGGTATCGCCAAGTCTAAGTCCCGCACATTTTTTGTTTCACTGGGACGCTGACCAAATGCCGTACTGTCCCAGAAACGCTCAAACAAACCAGTCCGATCATTCTACCAGTAAAATACATGCACTAAATTTCCTGAAACGGTTATTTCATTATTTCAATTTCAGCACAAAAATTCATGTAGGTGAAACTGGATGTCCATTAAATACTGGGGTTGTCTATATTGTTGTTTGGTTCTCAGATTTTGGTTTTCACGGTTTCCTTGATCACGAACATTCTGGCTGGTGAATCTTAGAACACTGAGACCGACAGAACCGTGTTGACTGAACACCCGACTCAGAGTCCACGCCCCCCCCCACCCCCACCCCTCAAGCCTCTCCTCCCCCTCTCTCACTTTTTGCATTTCCCTTTTCTCTGTCTCTCCTCTCTTTCTCTCTTGCTCTCGCTACTCTGCATTTCTATCTGTCTGGTCCCCCCCTCCCCTATCAGTCTCCGCCTCTCTCGTAATTTCTTTCTCCCTCACCCTCCCCCCCTCCCCCCGTTTCCGCATTGTCTATGTTTCCCGCATACTTTTCACACGTACTCTCACAGTTTTGCTTATTCTTTGTCTGACTGTCTGTCTGTCTGCGTGATTGTCTGCATTTGCTTTGAACGTCTCTCTTCTGTTTCCCTGTATTTTGCCAGCTTGTTGCATCTCTGAATGTTCCAAAGCGCCACCTACCCCTTCTACCCCCCCCCCCCCAATCCCCCATTTCTCGCAGTTTCTTCCCACCCAGTGATATTTGATGTTTGCTTTGTTCACAAACTACCGTTTTTTCCTTGCAAGGCCACTTCGGCTGGCACAAAAATCATTGGAAAAGGGCAGTGAGGCCTTCCCAATTTCAGTGCTACTTCTGGCAAATTTGTTTGCTTTCCTGGCAACCTAGTTGCTCTCTGATTTTCCAAGCAAAAATATTTCCGGTGGAATATTTCATTTTTCCCACGAAAATACAGGAATACGAAAAACGGAGAGGATGAAATGGTGTTTTAATAGGATCCTCCATTTCAGCGACCAGAGCTGATCAGAAAAGGGTTCCAGACATTTAATAGGATATAAATCATTAATTTTAGATTCTGATAGTATTTGGAGAAATTCTCACATCCAAGATGTATCTAGATTTTCAGAAAATCAAAATAACCTAAATCGTGACCAATTATCAGTGCTGAGTTCGAGGTTTTTTTGTGACAGCATTTTGAATTGCGAAAAAAAACAATTTAAGGAGAACACGCAAATATTTGGAGTGCAGCTAAGATCACTGTATCGAGGCCACCAAAACTCGTGTCAATAAAATCCATCTCCTTGACAAATGATGGATTACGTTAAACGCAAAAGAAAAATATTCACATTTCAAGATTAGATCTTATGAAAAAAGAAATCTGACATTTTGTGAAACGCACATGATATACTGGGTGTGCCTAGACCCAGACGAGTGTGAAGAAATCGTCTTTGATGACAGACTTCTCCCTCTGAAGATTTCATGCAGCCTCGTTCCTCTCTCCCCCCCCCCCCCCCCCCCCGGTTTCAACGTTTTTGTTTCAAAGTACGCAATAACAAACTGAATAATATGTTAGGTAAGCAAATACCATGTTAGAAGATTCTGTTCATAGATAGAATCCGCATGCCTTTATTCAGTCTTTCTTTGTCCGTGACGACTAAATATTATGCAGCCTGTCTTCATTTGTTAAACAATTCATTTATCAATATTATTTCACATTACTAGGGCTATGGTATTAGAACGACATGCGTTGTTAGTGGGGAAAAGAAACCACACACATGCAAAACTGGTAAATCACATTACGAGACAATTCTAAAGGGAATAGAAAACAGAAAATTACAGAAATTAAGTTACAGCCGCTTTATGAATATTTAAGGCAGTTTTATCTCGAATAAAACGTGTGTTCCGGCTCTTCATCTGAATCTGATTTCACGCTTTTCGATCTAGGGAAATGAAATTTGTATCACTTCCGGCGTCCACATTATTTGCCGTCTGCACGTTTTATTTTGTTACCATCAATAACTTTGTCTTTCCGGTAATCTAAAACGTTTCTTTTTGTCATAGTTTGGGGTTTTTACAGCAGGCCAATCCGATAACAGCTATCAACGTTGTAACAGAAAATAAAAGTGATGACGTCATACTGAAAACAGAAATAACACAGAGGAAAGATGGAGAAAGAGTCGAAGAAACAGGACTGACATGACTCAAGGATGACGAGAAAGATAGAAGTAATGGAAAATAATTGATTCAATCCACTTATATTTTTTTTTGCGATAAGTCAGAGTGGGAGAATAAATCCACAAGAGCAGCGGCTCTTTAACCGGGGATTTCGGAGCAAATTACCTAGATCGTTCAAAAACTGCATGCTACATGTATTGAGGAAATCATTGAAACGATAATACTTTTCTTATTCCGGGTTGAGCATAATGATTTCTACTGACAGTCAATTCAACATCTGTTGCTATACCCCACTGACTCGAACCGAGTTGCCTTATCAGTGGTGCTAGATCTGGGGAATCGGAGCCGCCAAAAGACGCGAAAAAAAAAAAAAAAACCGATAGTTTTAAGCTAAACATAATACAAAACGAAAGAAAGAAATATTCTATAAAATCTGGGGCAAATCTATTATATAAATGTACAAAAAAAACAACAACCCTTTATTACCAATCGGCTTGAAAGCTACGCAATTGATCTTTCTGAAATTTGGCATGAGGAAGTGAAATATCGCTGACAAGCAATACATGAACATTCAATTAGGGGCGATTGTGGAATAATCTGCAAAATGTGTAAGTACTTGAACTCTTAATTCGGTTTAGGAGACATGTTGCGAACGGGCACCAATTGTGCGTCCAGTGAACAAACTGAATGCGCACACTGAATCTTGCGGTGCAGTTGTGGAATTAAAATGTATTGTCTTTCTCTTCTACTTTACTCTGTAAACTCCGTTTTTCACACCGCTGAGCCAATAAATCACGCTTCGAACAGGTTTCAGATTGTGTAGTAATAAATAAATAAATAAACAGGTTAAAGGTCATGAGATATCAAAGCATTAGATAAGATTGTATTCAAAACTTAAGAACCACTGTACTTGATTAATGCTTTTTGCGTTATCGATGTGAATTCATCTAGGCAAACGTCCCGTTCTAAAGCCACACAACTCCCTACACTGAATCTAACGGTCTTTACAAATGACAGGCTTCCCCAATGCCAAGAAATTCTGTCACAAAATTCTTTGACCAGCCAAGTAGGAAAAATCGATGCGACCTGTCACAAATTATATACACGTAATTATGACAGCTTTATGGCGCTGTCGATACCCTGGCAACCTGTGAATAATTTGGCGGGAATGCTGCCAGATTTTTGTAAAGGTCCAAGCCAACTAGAGGAATACATTTAGGCCTTTTATTGAACGTGTACCACGATGAATAATAACACGGCCTGGCCACTGTGGTCAGGCAATGAAGCGTTAGATTGAATCGGAAAAATGGTCTGAATGCCGTGTAGTAGTCATGCGAG
>OZ007578.1:40867260-40926084 GCA_963931925.1 Onchidella celtica
TGTGTCGAAAAGAAAAGGTTATACCGTACATTGCAAATCCTCGCTAAGAAATAATACAGAAAAGTTTCAATGAAACAAAGAACAGACAAAATACGTAGTTCGGCCCAGGGGCATTCTTCGTCCAAAAAAATTGAAACAGCATGAAAAGACAATTAAAGAAATAAACAATTTGTAAAATTTACAAAAAGCTGATACCAATCTCAAACTTGGTAAAACCGGCTTGACTAAGTGCGTTTTTGGCCTAACGAGGAAGCATTATTGATCCTCAGTGTTTACATGATTGTCACAAGAGTAAATTCTGTTGTTGGGCACTCACCAACAACACGTCCTTGTACTCATAATTATTGCCAGGTAATAATACAGTGAGTCTTAACGTTTTAACACCGGTTTCCCCACACATTCTATATCACAAATTTTTTTCATATATCTATGTTATGTGAACGTTTGATTGATCAAGCTCTGTAAATCAAGGGACACTAAAATACTAAAACAACCGTGGAAGGCTGGCTGTTTTCGTACGGATATGCTATAAAGCCCAGCTCACAGACTAATAAATTAACCAGACTGAAACACGAGCTTCGGGCTGTGTCGTTTTTTTTACGGAATTTCCCGAGCGACGACTGTATAACCAACATGGCCGCCGCTCGGGAAATTCTGATTCTAGTTCTATCTGCAAAAGAAATTTCTTTTTATTTGTCAAGATTGGTTGTAGGCTACATGTATTAATTTCTTGGCGCGGAACCAAACTTCCGCGTTCAGTAGGCGCGTCAAAATGGTATCATTCAAAATTGTAGCTATGCTGAAGCGTCGGTCGCTACCTTAAACCTAATATGGCGGATGGTTCATGACCTTTCGCTGTTTTGTGGCGTCACACAATGGGATCATCCAGTCTGGGTATTTTATTAGTCTGTGCCCCAACTTAAACCCAGCCCCAAATTCTCAACATTCGTGTTTCATGACTTCATTTCTCCACGTTGGCGGGTTTTGTAACAAAATATCATTTTCTTACTCCTTGTATTTTTAACTTGCGTTGGTGGTATTTGAGGCATCATTTGCTGGGGTCGATTCCAGGGATCGTCCGATTCTGATGGGCCAAGCCGGGTCAGTGGAATTAAACAAGGAAAATTCTGTTGCACATCAGTTTTTATTATGCACAATCTGGAATAACAAAGATGGAACCATTTCTGTGTACATCTGGTGTGTAGTGTTGAATGACCTAGACATGTCGCGACCTTAGCTCTCGTTTGTTCTATTTCCATTTTATTAAAAAAAACAACAAAAAACTGGAAATCTTTAGGTATGTAGAAGAAGTATACCGAATGCACAATTGGACACTTGTTTAAAATGCGTTGTGGTATTTATCAGCCTGTTCCGCAGTTCCGATTTATTCTAAATCCTTATCATAATACTAAAGCTACAAACATTTAACGTCAAATTTCTCAGCCCAGTTGTACCCAAAATGGAATTGGAACAAACAAGAACTAAAGTTGCCATGTCTCTCCTACCCTCCCTCCCCCATCCTCCCTTCAGAATTCAGTATAGTTTCCTTTGTGTAACACCCCCCCCCCTCCGCACACACACAGCCGCACTTCCCTCTTACCCCACCTTATCTCCTCCATGTTTCCTCGCCCCTGCTTTCTCAGCCTGTGTGAGTGATTCTCTAGCACTGGCTGCACTCGGAGAAGCAATTGATTTTCACATAACTAGTAGCACGGTACGCTGCATATCGTGGCTATCAAGACACATAACTCGTCCGGAAGAAACAGACTGATTGTCGGTCGTGTTGGGTGGGTCTTAAACACGGGACTGTTGATGTGTTAGGTCGTTTGTCACTTCTTCAGGCAATATTAAGACAGAAACCCCATAATATGTAGATCTTATCTAAAATATCAGAAAAATTGTTATTCTCTGCTTAAAGTGATCGCGCTGTCTCTTTGCAACAGGGTAGGGGTGTGACTGGTCCTTATATGATTTTCACGGGACTTCTCAGTACTTTGGCTATTTGTAAGACATTCCAGGAGCTGTTTTCAAATCTTGGAGTAGTATATTTCTATTACCACACCGAGCTGAAAAAAGCAATAGAGGGTGTACCCAAAAGGAAAAAAAAAAAAAAACGTTTGCCGCAAATAGGAACAATTTAACTTTTCAAAGATTCACAACATAATTATGAAAAGGACTTAAGTACAATAAAACACCCACAAGAAGAATAAACGATCACTTAAAAATAGCCCAAACACTCATTTTTTTTTTCTGCTGGACGTAATAATAGATATTTATCCCTCCGCCCTTGTCTAATAAGCTGACTTCTAAGCACAAGCAACAACGTTTATTTTTGATTCGAAACAATGGCTTGCACGGTGACGTTCATTCTGAAGATCTTGATAAGCTAATACAAACCTATCAGTCCTGTTTTCTTAACGAGAGACAGATCAAAATTATTTCTAATCTATTTTTGTTACAGAGAAAATGTTACTCTCATCGTATATTTATCGGGAAAAAAATTATATCCGTGAGAAATTCATACTCAGAAGTCGCTAAATGATCCATGACTTTCCTTTCTTATACTTTGATGTGGTAGGAATATCGATTCTAACATTACTGACAGTGCAGTGTACCAGGCTTTTGTTTAAGCTAGTGCAAAGATATAGCATGACAACTTCAAAGTGTGACTGCCGTTTGCCGGCGCCCATAGGATTTGTTTGAAGTTTGCGGCATGAGTACTTCCATTAAGTCCTGTCTGTGATCATCACCAAAGAGAAATGCTGAAGGGGATTTATAGAATGTTGGGATTCCCTAGGGAAAAATGTGATTGTCCGTGGTGGGACATGCAGTATGACACTTAGATAGATAGATAGAGAGATAGATAGACAGATACAGTAGATTAGATTAAGAAAGATAGATAGATAGAAAGATAGATAGATAGAAAGATAGATGGATAGATAGACAGATAGATAAATAGATAGATAGATAGATAGATAGATAGATAGATAGATAGATAGATAGATAGATAGATAGATAGATAGATAGATAGATAGATACATACATACATACATACATACATACATACATACATACATACATACATACATACATACATACATAGGCCTACATACATACATACATACATACATACATACATACATACATACATACATACATACATACATACATATATACATACACACACATACATAGAACAACAGATGTACTAACAGACACACCGGCACAACATATCTGAAGGAGAAAACATCAGTAAAATTCACCTACAACACTCAAAAGAGTATACAGGGAAAGTCGATCGCCTGAACTGGAACAAAACACGTCATGGCATTGCCAAAGACACGTATACACCTTCCTTCACACAATCTGCTGTGACACAACAAGTCAAACGCTTTCAATAACCGAGTCAAATTTTGTAAAGACAAAAGCAATAAGAAGGAAAGAGAACTTGATGACATCTGATGCAAATGCAGCGAAAATTGCCGCAGCAATAAACAAGGAGTAGCAAAAGCTGAACTTGGCCAAAAAACCAAAAAACCCAAAGCAGCGGGGAAAGCCCTTGCAATAAAACAAAAGTTTGATCCCGTATCCATCAGTGGACAGGCTTTACAAGAGTTTCAATGTGACATGCACTTCTGTGTGAGTGGTATTTACAAAGCCGAATGTGCTCCCGCATGCACGAGAGAGATAGCAAACATGGCTTGCCAAATAGCCCCCAGGGGGAGAAGACTCCTCTGCTGTGCGTTATCGCGTCTTTTATTACGGCAACTGGAACTTCTTTCGCTGTGTCGTAACAATCGAATCATCCAACTATGATGCAACAGAGCTAGATTCTTCGATACAATGCCAATTTCTCTCTCTCTCACTCTCTCTCTCTCTGTCTCTGTGTTCCCCCTCCCCTTCCCGCCGTCCGGCGGGGCTCTTCCTGGCTCCCTCCTTTGCAAAAGAATGAACTTCGTCAAAGCTCTTCACAACTTTACATAGTGTGTAGGTAGGAAAGACAAAGACATTGTTTACAGTTGGTAAATCTTTATTGCACCTTCTTGGACGTTAAAGTCCCAAATTGTCACATTTTTATTATTCAGTGCATAACTGTCCTTAAAAAAGCACTTTCACGGAAACAAATAAGTAAATAAATAAATAATGGGAGTAAAATAGTTCAGCAATTCCCCTAACAAGACTTCCGTCTCCTTAGAAAAGTAGGTGTGTATCACTATCATGATTGCCTTTATTGGCTGACCTAAGCTCTCTCCAGCACTGTGGCCTGTCAACATTCCGTGACTGGAGCACTGCTGTATGAGAGCCCTCCAGTCCCCACTCAAGTGCTGCTCTATGGAGCCCCTAACGCCACATCTCGATCCATCGACCTAATTTTTCTTTTCCAGCGAGGCAAAAATTGGAAACAAATTTTCTAACTGAGGACAATCTTTTTTTTTTTTTTCTTTCATTTTAGGAAATTCCAACTCGGCCATGCTCGTTATTCAACCCACCACCTCCTACAGTCTCCATCTTGTTGTTTTTCAAAGTCCTTAGTAGGCACCGATCGAATTACTGTAATGTTGCAATTCTTTCATGTGGATCCATTCCAGGTGGCCAGTCTGCGTAGCAATCTTACTTTACGTCATGCCCTTGAGCAAATTAGAGTAGGCAGTTTGAAGTCTTTGTTATTATCGACTCAGAGAAGCCAGATATAGTTTGAAAAAGATAGGAACCCTTAAAAAAGAACGCTGATCTCTTACAAAAGTGGGAAACTAAACTGTCACGGTCAAATGTAAGATATGCATAGCCCTATGCCTAATGGTGCTTGTACAAGGTGAATTGCCTAGTGCGCACTTTTTATCACTTTCGTGAAAAAGATTTATATCTCTCTTGTAAATTGACGAAAAATGAGTGAGCAATTTGTTACGAGAGTGTGATTCTTAGCCGAAGACGACAAGTTCATAGTCAACGAGACAACAGACAGTTCCTGATCAAATTCCTTGGTATTTAGAGGATTACCTTTAAAGTTAACTTTTCTTACATTATGGTCCGGCTCTTATGGCCGTTGTCCCCTCCGAGTCAAGACTTTTTTGACTTGGTTTTAGTGTCAGATGTAAACTTTGGAGATACACGGGATCTCGCACATTGGCGGGATCGAAACGAGTCTATCTCAAGAGTTCGGACGCGACAAATCTGCCTTTAGTCAGCAGGCAGAAATTTAGACATCGCACACTGGGTCAAAAGAGACTGATATAGTGCACCATCGGCCTTAGGCGACAGTGTTTTCAGATAAAATATTGAGTCACAACGTCAAGGCAGTGGCGATCAGAGATTTTGTAGAAAAAACTGATTAAGATGCATCCGAACAAAGGATGTAAACAATGATTTGAAACCATCGCCAGTTTAGTCAGTTGTTGGATGCTATGGATAGTGACTTTGACGTTGTATCTTTTCACATATTGAAATACGCCATTGTCACGCCACAAAGGATTGAAAAGATTCTACATTTCTGAGAGATGAAAATAAATTATTCTCTTTTTAGCGATGGAAGGACAGAACAGTAGATCTAAACGCTGAAAAATGAGTTATGTTGTATTACTGTGGATAAATGTGGCCCCCTTCTATTTTCTGAGAATGTGTAGTTGGATCAAAACGATGAAGCTCCTTTAATAACATGTACTAACAAGGTGGCCCACAAGCACTTTTTTGTTTGACATGCTTGGTCTGTATCACTGTTGTCCAGAATTCTGTCTTGCCCTTTTGTTTAAGCAGAAATTGGGGCACTTTCAAAACGTTATAAAACCAATCTGAAAGCATTTTAAATGAGAAGTTTGCACGGCTGTCAAACTGTTTATGTGACTGATGTGAATTTTCACCTTTATTTTACAACATTTAATCAAGCCAAATTTCAATGCGCACTCAGATTTCCAGTGTTGTGACATGAAGCTCAAGTAACATCCAAAGAGCTGCGAGTAAATTGCTCATAAAAATGTCACAGTGGCAAGATGATACTGGCGTGACGAACGATAATTTATTGGATGGAAATAACGAAACCATACATTTCATGACAAAGGATATCGATCCTCTCCATTCTGTTGACGGTAAATCACAATGCTGGGGCATAAAATAATCCCGTAAAAGGCCATCGACTCAAAATGACAATAGATTGTGAAGCATTACCTGAAATGTCCATACTATACCGTTACGTGATTATACCTTTGGATTGTTTTCATTGGTATTGTTAAACTCAGGTTTCAGTAGGTTGGTAGAAAGACGTGGCCCCAATGCAAAACTAGGTTTTCTCAGCCGAACACGATGGCAATTATGTGTGTGAGACAGACAGACAGACAGACAGACAGATAGAAAGATAGTAGATAAGTAGGTAGGTATGTGGTTAAGTAGGAAGATAAATGGATGGATAGATAGATAGATAGATAGATAGATAGATAGATAGACAGACAGACAGACAGACAGACAGACAGACAGACAGACAGATAGATAGATAGATAGATAGATAGGTAGATAGATAGATAGATGGAAAGAGAGATTGATAGATAGACAGACAGACAGACAGACAGACTGACAGACTCCAGTACAAGGAGACCCCACCAAGAACCGCCAGCTCCACCTTCCCTGACACATCTCACACAGACCAGGGACAGGGCCAGGCCGGTAAACCTCATCAACCAAGTTGGAATAATCAATCAATCATTCGGTCAGATCGATCAGCAAGTAACAAATTGAAGCTGATTGCTTCTTGTTCCTGCCGGAAATGAGTGCATGTCGATGGGCAGGGTACAAAACTAGCTTTTCCTCAGCCGAGCACGATGACAAAACGGATTTTACTTCAGTGTAATGGAAAGTTCATTTTCCTCATGCCCGGACCGTGGGCGCCGGATTTTCTGGAATTTTCCAGCACTTTTTTCCTGTCTTCTCTTATTAAAGTACGGGGTAAAGAAAATGTGTACAGGAATAAATCGTTTAATGTTGTTAGGAACTCTGTTGAACAGCCTTGTCATCAGCGTCTAGCCCAGATCGGCCATCAGTTTGAACTTAAATAATTACGTATCTGCCATCGTTAATTTGAATTCTAATAATTTTGGATGTATCTTAACTGACACTGTAATCGTAAATATTCAAATAGTGCATACGTTTTGTTTTTGCGATACTTATACATGATCAACAAGTTTCGCTCTGGATCAGTACTTTAAATTATGTCAGTGGTTACAAACAAGTTAAATTACTTTTATTACGAATTTCAATGTTTAAATTGCTATAAGCAACACGGAGCGGAGAGGAAAGCTGACCAATTGCGCTATTTTTGTAACAATTTTTCTTTTACATAATTGTATCTTTCCTGTGCATGTTTTAAATTGGCCATTAAAGAGCTCGTAACAAAATTTAACTTGAAACTTGGTCAAAGTGCTGCTTATATCGTTGTTTTACAACGCCAATCCGTTCTTCACTTTTAATGTGGGAAAAAAATTAGCAATCCGCTCTCACTTTCCTTCTTTGCGAAGTACCGCACCTCTCACTTCAGAACACATAGACTCATGTACCTGTAGTACATCTTGATCAAACTTTCTCTGATTTGGGGGAAAAGTTTATTTTCTTAAGAGACTAGATAATAGGAGCATAATGTTTGGGACTATGAAACTTTTTACCACCTTTAATGCTTCCAATAAAAAGAGTATCAAAGTGGCTGGAACAGGCGGCCCAAGCTATCCGTCTACTGCGCGCTAAATAAACTCCAATACGTAAAACAAAACACATTTTAACAAATAATAACCACTATCCCGGCATGCACTCGCCGATTTTGATTGGCCGACTAGTTGGGAGGGTGAATTCATGACATTGAAATTTAATGAATCTCATGAAAACTCAATGTGGTCTCGTCACCGTAGTGCACGCTTGGGCTTATTAGTTTGGCGGTGAGGGAGGCTGACCAAGTGCGTTATTTTTGTAACATTTTCTGTCTTCTCTGTCAGTTTGCGTTTCATGGTATTGTTTGGGTATTATTTCTTACGCGAGACTTTGCTACCTAGAACTTTTTCTTTTTGCCAACTTTTGACTTTACGTTTGGCCAATAGATCTAATTTGTTTACCATCCACTTACTGGCTTTCGTAAGTGTCTGGACTTCTTTGACTCCTCTCCAATGCTCCTAACTACAAATTCAATTTATAGCAGGAGTTAACGAGAGGATGAAGGACCCTACTTGAAACCTCATTGCCGCGATTCATTACGATGAAGAGATAAATCTAGTTTCTCTCAAATGGTCATGCACATGACGTCACCATGTCATCATGACTTCCAGCTGTGATCTAAACAATTCCAGGTCGTTCTGCTACAGGATGCGTGGCCGTGTTTGTTTTGCTCTGCTGTTTAAACTGGGGGGAAAAAAGCCTGCAATTATGTTCCTCACGTTTTATCGTGTTCGTTCTTTCTTTCTTTCCCTTTTCTCTCGTTTTGTTCTTGTAAACTGTTCTGTGCCACCTTTCTTTCTATCACCCTCCCCCCCCCCCCCAACCTTTTTGGGGTCTATTTTATACATCTCGATTTTGTTCTTTAGCAGAGGCTGAACAGGCAATGTTTCACACATTACTGAATAGCTGGGGAAGTGATTCCTGTACCTCCTTTCCAAGGCCATAGCTTGTAATATATGTCAGCAACGACATGATAGATAGATAGATAGATAGATAGATGGATAGATAGATAGATAGATAGATAGATAGATAGATAGATAGATAGATAGATAGATAGATAGATAGATAGATAGATAGATAGATAGATAGATAGATAGATAGATAGATAGATAGATAGATAGATAGATAGATAGATATTGAAACAGACAGGCAGACATACAGTCAGTAAGACAGACAGACAGATACATTGACAGATAGATAGACAGTCAGTCAGACAGACAGACAGATACATTGACAGATAGATAGACAGTCGGACAGACAGACAGAAAAGCAAACAGCCAGGTAGACAGAACCAGTACAACGACATCCAACAGGGAGCCCCAGCTCCCTACTCCGCCAGCATTCTAAGCCAGAAAGCCTAGAAAACTTGGACCAGTCCAGAGTACACTCACATGCTATTGTATTTATGTTTGCAAAACATTTCTCCTCTTCACCGACAAGAAATTCAGTTACTAAATAATAAAATATTTGAAAACACAACAACAACAACAACAACAACAACAACAAACAAAATGACATAATAAATTTAACATATTTTCATCTGAAGACACGAATTCATAAATAAAGGTTTTCTAAAAATATTTACAACACTTCGAATATTTATTCATACGATGTCAATTAAGCCACATCATAGATTTATATTTCAAATTATAGACGACAGATGTCTAATCATTTGAGCTATCGACTTATCGCATAAAATTATGTCCAAACTGATGGGCCAGACACCGATGACAACGCAGTTCAACAGAGTTGCAAACACCATTAAACAGTTCATGTTTATAAACATTCTTTGAGACTACCTGTATATTACTGTTTGCCGAACTAGTGTCTGCCTAGTCAAAGTATTGTTAGGATGAAAAGATTAGTTTCTTTTGGCGGAGTCAGTAAATGCTCATAAAAGAAAAATAATAATAAAAAAAAACACTTTATGCCATTGTGTTGAGATGAATGAAATGACCATCCTGGACATTTCTAAAGACTGGGTTTCCCGGCTTTTCCAAGCTTTTTTGTTTCTTTCCCTTTTCACTGTTTCATTCTCTTGCCTGGCCTTTTATCTATGTGTAATCTCAAATTTTATTTCTAAGGCTCGTTCCCAGCCCAGTCTGAATTCTGGCAAAGCAAACCAAAATCTTCTGGAATCCGGTTTAAGCTCCACAGAACCGAGGATAAATACAGAGAGCTTAGAATTCACACGAAAGCCATCGGACTGACAACAACCACATTATCAAATTACTGAAACACGCCGATGTTAAAAGCTAATCTTTCCTCCTGCATCTATGGTTCAAATCACGCCATACAAGACTTCACCCCCCTCCGCCCCCCGGTTTTTCTCTCCTCTCGTCTCATCTTCCCCTAGCTGGCATCACTTTAAGGCTAAGCTCGCACAAGCCACTTGTTGTCGCATTGCAATCGTGTCTTAGTTTCATGTCGCCATCGTCTCTGCAATGTGCCCTTGTCCTACATGTGTGCACATCAACGTTCATTTGCCTAACTTCCCAAAAGAATGCGACACGATTGCGACGCAACTGCGTCAACGCCACAAAGTCACAAGAGCGCGCCTATGGCAACCCTCTCTTGCCGTCTGCCATGTTTAAAACACTTCTGCTGGGGTCCAATGCTCTATTTTTGGAACTCGTTCTTCTTTATAAAGAAAGAAAATTGTCCTGAAATATTTTATAATTTTGCCTTTATCTGAATATTTTTATTCAGTTTTGTATGTTTCTGAAGTTTTGGATTCCGAGATCTTTGTTCTTGTTGGCTCCAACTCCACTATTTGCACAACTGAGAAATTCGACATTAAACATTTGCTGGTTTAGTATTATGATAAGGAGTGAGAATAAATCGGAATTGTGAAACAGCTTGGTAAAGGCCACAACGTACTTTAAACAAGTCTCAAAGTGTGCACTTTGTTATATTCTGCATATTAATAAGATCTCCGTTTTTTTTTCAGAAAATGGAGGTAGAACAAAACAAGAACTGGGGTCACGATATTACAAAGCATGTTTGACCACAAGAGGGTTAATAGATTTCAAAAGAGAAAATAAACACGAACAATCTAACTGAACTTTTGTTTTTTCTTGTTTTGTTTTTTTCTTTTCTTTGACGTCTAGATGAAGTCTGCGTAACAAGTGGATTCTGACTCTACATTACTCTGTTAGACGACGCTGAAGTTTGTAAAATATTGAAGCATTTTTTGATATCTAAATTAAACATTTAAACAATAGGCAAAGCAAAAGAATACATTACTTTTTACAACATTCTGATATACTGTTTTTCACTTTCTGCACGTATCAAAATCAGTTCAAACTATCCAGGCTGTACGCTATTCAGGTTACAGCAACAACAACAATAACGATAACAACAAAAACGTGCTGAAACTGCACAGAATAAAAAACGAAAAAAAAAGTTATTTTAGACAAATATGCTCGTGATCATTTGGAGCTCATCTTTAGCAAACACATAGAAGGAAGAAGCGTCATTTGTCGCTGTATTTTTTGGACATTGTCAGAAACAAAGACACAAAGTCGACAAAGATATCGGAGACAAAATCCTATGCAAGAAAACAAAAGACAGAAAGCCTGGTTAAAGGATGAGAATGTTGCTCTTGGCGAAAGAAAAATACTACACATTCTTTCTGTACCTTAAAAATGTGATTCTGTAGCGCAATGGAAGTGACGAGTTTAAGAGGTTTGACCAATTGATCTGTATCTTAAAGAATTATTTCCTGACGTGGATCCCCAGCGCATCATGTCCCACCCTAGGAAAGCTGAGATCTACAAGCTGACTTAGGGCTTTCTAACAGATTTCCATAACAGTATGCGATACAGGCCTTTCTCCGTTACATTTTTAATTGCCAAAGTTTAATTAATGAAGATATGAAAATCAAGCTACGATAAAGAACGCTATACCTCAAAAATACGAAGGGCACAAAGTGGTAGTTATAGTGCCGACGCGTACTACTCAAACTCAAACTTCAATCCACGTACGGTCTTCTGTGGGTGTCTCGGTCTCTTTTTCCAAAGAACGTAACAGCCACGTCAAATTACCGTTAGAGGAAATGACGAGAAGAAAAGGAGACCACTTGAGAACATTTGGAAAGCTTTCCTGTATTTGCTCAACCAACATCCCCAGAAAGCAGGAAAAATGGGATCCGATTGCCTTTTACAGAGATCTAATCAAAGGATCAAGCACACGATCCCGTGTTTATATAAGGGGAAGATAATCGCAATTAGGCTCAGTGTAAGAGTTGTCTTCTCCTAATAAAGGTCCACTATCCAATTGCGGCTTATATTGATCAGCAGTAATAACAAGTGGGAATCGTATGGATCTTTGGAAATGACGGACACTCTAACCACATGCCAGGAAATAGGTCACTTGATGAATGGCACCGATTGTGGACACAGCTAATGCCAGTTCATAAGTTCAGCGTTGGTTCATCATACTGTCTACGATATAATTTTAGTACAAACGACAATTTTCCTGACAGTTATGCTACGTATACTTTTATAAACGCTCCTTACTTAAGCAGATTCTTCTTATGATTTCACGACGCACTTTCACCAACCAAGAGGCATTTACTTTTAAATTATATAGTACGAAGCAGATGCTCGTTGTTCGTTTAACTTAGAATAATTATGACCAAAAGAAAGAAACAAATAAAAAAAATGTTAAGTTACAAATCCCCTGTTAGAAATAAAAAAAAAGAAACCTGACGATAAATACAAAAGAATTAGAAAGGAAAAAATCTTTATTCATTGTATGTCATTCATTTTGATAAGCCTAAACTATTCTTCAGTCATTCAAGTTGGGGACACTCCAAATGCTTTCACGCCTCTTAGTTTCAGTGAGCTAATCCACACTGAGATTGCTGCACCAGATTAACAGACTTTACAGCATGGAGAGTTCGTAAGGCAGTGTAGGTTGTAAGGTATTTTGCAACAAACTTTAGTGTCAAGCCATGGAATTAGCTGGATGTCTTTGCATGAAAAACAACTAACATAAACATTTATAATATATTTCTTTAATATCAAAACACCGAACATTCGAGATATCACATAGGCACCTTTCATATCCAAAACTCTGAAATTTAGATGCATAGAATTGTTCGACTAATCTGATTTAACTACGGGGTGTCTAAATAAAAATGTATATACATACTTTAGATATTTATTAATACAATATCAATTAAGATACATCCGATATTTAATTCAAATTAAAGAGGACAGATGTATTATTGTTTGAGCTATTGCATGTGTTGAAACTAATGGCTGTCCTCGAGCAGACACTGATGACAACATAGTTCTATAGAACTGCTAACAACATTAAACAGTTCATTTGTGTATACATTTTCTTCTGCTGGGATAACCCATATTTGTACATGAATGACTTTACATTGCCAGGTCAAAACTCCAAAGTTGTTGTGATGACATTGTAAAACCGTTCGCAATTGCAAGGAGGGGCGGCCATGCCATAAAGATGTGATTTAGACATTCCGAGATCGCCTTCAGCAATTTATGATGATTAAACCAAATCAATTCAGTCAAATCAAATGCAATGTCATATTCTTCTGAAAATTAGCTGGCTGATTTAAACGCTAAGATAATGAAAACAGCCATGTCTGTCTTTGCATCCAACATGTAAAACTTCCGTTTCTTCATGAATAATAAGGTTCTAACTCCCTTCCGTCAACTTAGGAGAAATCGAGTTTAGAAGTTTCATGTGGTCGTAGCTTTTTGAGCAAAGAATTTTGTTCTTTTTAGTAACAGTTACAAATTACACAGCGAATCTGCTTGATACTTGGCATACAATGGAGAAGGCCTGTAGAAGTAGTGTGTAGTGTGTAAATCAGTTCAAACCGTGGAGGCAGAACCTTGTCATTCTAACCGGTCCATACGTTAATGTTTATTTCAGACAAAGAGTCTTCATAAAACAGACTGCATTAATATCGATTGGCTTTGTCACTAATTCACAATCAAAGTTCCCATCTGAAAAAATAGAGAAAAGCCGTATAGCGTAGTTATGTCCACTCGCTTGAGAAAGTATCTGCATCTGGCCGTTGAACAATGATGATCATAGCGCTCTAGAGCCGATCCCAGCTCGAGCATCAATTAATGAAACAGATGTTTCTCTCTCTCTCGAAAGAAAAACGGTGCGTTATGGCTAATACCTGCACACGGACTGTATGTTTAGGCAATATTTCGGTTTGACAAAAAACAACAACAACAACAACAAAACTTTCGAACCCTTCCAACACCAAATTATTTTGAGCCATTCATTAATTCAATTTCATGTGAAGTTTGGACTCCACACGTTGGTCCCAGACAATATGTCGGAATTTTTTTTGTCCAGAATTGGAATATAATGTTTACAAAACACTTTTTAGCACTTTTTCTATGTTCCTTTAGAAAGATTGCCCTGTTTGCAAAATATGTGAATGGAAATGCACGGCAGTCTGGTACTGAGATAGTTAAAGACACACAAAGGTCAAAGGATGCTTGAGAGAACAGCTCAAAAACAATATTAAGGGACATTTTCCTTTGCCAAGCCATCCTTGCCCCCGGGTCAACCGTAATGGCGATGACGTAAAAGGAAATAAGAAAGGGCAATAACCCCCGGGCTGTAGCAACAACAAGGGCATTAACACTGGACGAAAGGACGCCACTATGAAACATCACGATGATTATAGGAGTTCTATGGTCTGTTTTCATTTATTTGCCATTGTTCGTGACCTCTTTCTCTATCCCATCTTATCTCTTTATCAATAAATAAACATGCAAACAAATAAACAACATAAACAAACAAAATAGATAACAATCGGCCAATCTATTGTTAGGCTTAAACATAAATTTCTTCCCCCCACCCCTCCCCCCCCCCCCCTTTTTTTTTTCGTTTCCCTCTACAGACAGACAGACGGACTAGATAGATAGATAGATAGATAGATAGATAGATAGATACATACATACATACATAGATAGACAGACAGACAGACAGACAGACAGACATATAGATAGATAGATAGATAGATAGATAGATAGATAGATAGATAGACAGACAGACAGATAGACAGATAGATAGATAGATAGATAGATAGATAGATAGATAGATAGATAGATAGACAGATAGATAGATAGATAGATAGATAGATAGATAGATAGATAGATAGATAGATAGATAGATAGATAGATAGATAGATAGATAGATAGATAGATAAACCAGACATAGATAGATAGGGAGTCCAGACAGACAGATAGATAGATAGATATTAAAAATGTTAAGCCGTTTCATAGCAGGACAGCTCTGAACGTAAGACGTCATAATGCGTGCCATGACTCAAGTAAAACGATACTGTGTTTGACATTTCCACTTTATATTAGGAGACAAAAACCCCAGCTACGGTATATCAGCGACTTAAACAGAAAATATTAATACCGTAGAATATTGTAATAGGTTGCGTTTCCTCCTTAATCCTTTCAATGCCGGCCCCATAAAATGTGAACAGCTTTGTGTCTTGGTGACCATACATGGCGTACAGTATACTTTCTGCGGATTATTTTACATTCAAACAGTATTACTATTTTAACTCATACTTTTGCACGAAAGTGCAGAAGTTACAAGACCTACACACTTAATTACTAAAATGATAAAAATCTGTTTTAGGCACTGGCAATGACAAGGTTAAAAAACAAAAAACAAAACAAAAACAAACACTAGGATTTGTCTTCAGTAACTGCACCGTGGCAGACTTTCAGACTGAAAAGGCCTATCTGGCAACCATGGAAAACAGGCCTGTATTCTGATAGGCCTGTTTTTCCATGGTTGCCAGGTAAATATACATTTAAATATATATATTTAAATTCAAAGACTGGAAGGAAATTAATCTGTGAGAAAACAGAGGCTTTAAAACTGATAATTTATTTTTTGCTTAATGTCACGATGCGGATCGTAACCTGCGTAAAAATGTGAAGTTCCTTCAGCATTATTGGAATTTGTAACACTCGTGACAGAGTTGTATTTTCCAAATATATGTTTTCAAATACATCTTTTGATATAAGGGTGCGTCTTACCATTCTATCTGAAAATTAAATCTTTCGGGTTGGCAGGACACATAAGGGATATTAAATTTGTCAACAGAAATTGCAAGAGTGCGGACAGGACGTGTTTTTTTTTCTGTCTCTTTTTCAATTCTCACTCATTCATTTTGAAATTTCTGCTTGAGCGCTGTGCTTTGATGTGTTTTCACTCCACGTTTTTATTTTGTTTTTGTTTTGTCTTGTTCCGCCAAAGCAGTGTAGAATTCAAGTTGTGCAGCATTTCAAAGATATGGCTAAAATGCTGTGATAAGACTCAAAACGTTTAATAAACCTTGTCTGTTTTCAAAGCCAAACAGAAATTGGCTCTCTCTCTCTCTCAGGTGCCTTGCCGACTGGCGTGGGCGATCATGGACCTCCAACCCTCTCTGTAGCTTGTCTCTTTCAGCATTTCCGATGGTTTTCTGATGTTCATCCACTCTGTCAGGCTGTCCAGCATGTTTTCCCTCGGTCTTCCCCTGCCTGTTCTTCCATCAAGCCTTCCTGTTGTCACCAAATTCTCCAGTTGATTTTTTCTCATGATATGTCCAATGAATTTTGCTTGCCTTTTGCGTATCTTTGTCATTAATTGTCTAGTGTGTTGTGCTTCTCTCATGACTTCTTCATTGGTTTTCCTCGCTGTCCATGGTATTCTTAACATTCTTGTTAGGAACCACATCTCCACTGCCTCTAATGATCTCTTCATACGATCGTCAATTATCCAGAAATTGGCTAGGTTTCATTAATGTACAGTTACTTTTATTTTGTTCCCCTTTGCTTGAATTTGAGTCTGAGTTTGTGTTTGGGTGTGGAGAAAATAGGTCGACACGGCAACGATCACATTGTTCTGGGAGAAAGAAAGGCGATAGACAGAATGTAAACAGAACGATCTCTCTTTCAGCAGGCCAAGGTCAGTCGTAACCGTTGCTTCGAATCACGAAGACATTGTGTCATTTCTCACGGCGTTCTGTCACATGATACTATTATTAAATCACTATTTTTTCTGTTGGGGAAAAAAATCGTCTTCTATTTTAGTCCAGACTGAAATATCAGCGCAGTCGGGAAATCTGGCAGAGACCCGCAAAAATATCTTGTAACCTTTTAATCAACGAACTGCAACCCTACATCCCCAACTTTACTTTGAGGAGGGATATGAGAGACAGGGTTGAAAGCTGTGACGCGGCCGCACAGTGCATTTAGCACAATCCCATACACGATTCATTGAAATTGTGTTATTAATGCTGTCGCTGTAGGTCACAACCGAAAATCAATTTTATACGTAAAGCTAAATAAGGGCCCATTAATTAAGGAGAGGGGAGGGGGAGGACCTGCCAGTGCAGATGGAAACTGAAATGTGGATTTAAAAAAAGTTATATAATTATGTCTCAAACCCCGCATTCGAAAAAATACTTCCATTTTCAGTTCTTTTGAAGTTCATTGCATAATTTCTTCATTGTTTGTTCCTAACTCTAGGCTTCGTGACATAATACCAAAGCTTCGTTCCAAGCCCCGTTGTGACTCCACAGATTTTCTGTGGTGCTTTAAAATATTTTGCCACTGCAGAAAGTGGCCACTGTTTCTTTACTGCAGAGTTGTTTTTGATTTGTGAGAAGTTTTGTGTTCTTCTTTCCCTTCATCGATTTGTCATCTTGATCCACTGAGAATTCCGCATTCTTTTCAACACTCTGACCCAATTGACCTCTCTCTCCAACCCCCCCCCCTTTCCTCTTTCTTAAACACCCTTCCTCCCTTAGAAAACAAAAGCAAAATAAAAACAATAAATTTAATAGCCTACTAATATTGTACTGCTTAAACCTGAGACATATTAAACTGCCCCATGTCTCACATCACCGCTTTACCTTTCTCTCTTGTTTGTTTTGTAATTAACGCACTGTGGCAACAACACCTTACAGTTAAATGGAAAAAGAGCCCCGCCTGAGACGTACAGCCCAAATTAAGGATAGTTTGAAAGGTAGGTTGTTTTGAAGGGGGTTGTATAATGGAAGGGGACTAGTTATTTTGTGGGGGTTTCCTAAAGAACTATAAAATCATCCATTTAGGGAGTAACTCTCCAAGCCACCCCAACCCCCGACGATCTCCCATGCAAGAAAGCCCTGAGGTCCCCCACCGTGAGCCACATTCTGAGTCCTGTGTTTGGGCTGTGTGCCTCAAAAGGAACTCCGCCCTACAAATATATATATATATTACTGACAGTTTCAAACCATTTAGGCTAATGAAAGTAAAAATAATCAGAACAAAGTTAGTACACCAAAATAGCATGTTCATACACACAATCATGTCATTAAAAAAATATTAATGTTAATGCATCAAGCATAGTTAATATCAACACCTTGACAATGTCATTCAAGCGCACGGCACTTTCCGGGCGTACAGCTAATTATTCAAAAATCCATCCAAACCATGTAGGCACCCGACAAAATGAGGCACATCGTGCATTTTTGTGGTATGGAGATATTTGTATCACCAAATAGGTTATTCAAAGTTCTTTTATTTGGTAAAAAAAGTATTTCTGTAATTTAATTAGCAGAGAAGATATGACATATCAAAGACCGAAATTGACACAACCAGTTTTGAGAAAAACGCTTTTAAAATTTCAGCTTTTCATCAAAATTATTGATGGTGACTCAATTCAAAGCCTATTTTGTGGCATTTGCCCTTCTCAAACAGGATTGTCATTTGGAAAAGGGGTAGTAAAGAAGTTGAACTTATCAAAAAAACTGAAAACGCAAAAGTCATAACATTGACCCCATAATGCCTTTTAACGACTTACTCGAATCGGGTAGTGCCGAAACGTGCCTCATTTTGTCGGGCAGTTGCACCTGACTGGTTCTCAGTGTCCCAAGCCACGTTCCTCCCTTTGCGATCACAGGCTTCCTCAATTCCTCTGCCATTTTGAGATGTCATCTAATAATATTTTGAATAGTCCCAAAGATATTCAATCTGAGGCAGCAGTTTTTTTTTTTTTTATTGTGAACTGTTAATTTGTGATCGCTCTAATAGTTGTGTAAACTGGTATTTCATTCGACGTATACTATATACTATGTCAGGCCAGAGTTTTCTGCTATTGTATGACAGTACACAATACAGCCTGCTACTGTCACCCCCACTGTCTTGTGGGTCATCTCGGGAGAGAGGAAGACTAGGGGAAGGTAACCCTGAATACAAATACCACACTGCCTTGTGTGTTGCTATGATGGCAAAGGCTATGGGAGTAAACCCAGACAGAAAATCAGGAGTGGAGACCCGAAGGTGGTTGTCAGGGAGAACTGCATCAAACTGGCTTCCAGCAGCTCCTGCAGCCGGACTAGTTCCAATTGTATTGACCTGGTCTCTCCCTTGGGTTTAACTAGAATGGCAGAGAGAGGGGTGGTGCCTCTGGGCAAAGCACCATCTCTTAAAAATAGCCCAGGCAAGGCAGCAAAACGAGGAGGCGTTTGCTCGGGCTTGGCAAGCGTCTGTCTCTCCTCTATAAGCCCACCCATTTCCGATTTGGAGAGGACACTCCAGCCATCCGTTACGGATGGGCACAACACGGGAGGTGGCAGTTACCGGTGATAAGCTCAATCCATTTGGCGTACGGATGAGCGCCAGGGGTCCCCTCTGTCGGTGGGAGCGGCTTTTCAGCTGCATTGATCAACTACCGCCCGCCGTAACCTGGGCAGCCCCCAGGCAGTTGGGTGTTGTTCCGCCACGTCAGCCTGCTTCATAAGGTGGTTGGAGCTAGACCAAAAGTCAAAAAGCTGACGTAAAGTGTGCACCTGGCAAAAACAGAAAAATACTAAAACTTGGTACCTGGAACGTCAGAACAATGCGCCCAGGCTTGCAACAGCAAGATCTCACTAATATTGACTCCATCAGGAAATCCCAAATTATTGATCGAGAACTTCAGCTACTAAACATCGACATCGCTGCCCTTCAAGAAACTCGACTTCCCGACTCCGGGTCAGTCAAAGAAGAAAACTACACCTTCTTCTGGCAGGGCCTTAGCAGCGAACAGCCGAGAATCCACGGCGTGGGCTTCGCCGTAAAAAACTCCCTTATCAATTCGATCGCAACTCCAATTGGAGTGTCAGAACGCATCATGACACTCAGACTGAACACCCGGTCTGGTTTTACCAACATTATCTGTGTCTATGCCCCAACACTTACCTCCTCTGACGAAACCAAAGATATTTTCTACGAGGCATTGCAGAGGACTCTCCACAACATCCCTCTCACCGAAGGCCTGCTAATTCTGGGTGACTTTAACGCTCGAGTGGGAGCAGATCACTCCGCATGGCCAAAGTGCATTGGGCACTTCGGCATTGGCAACATCAACGAAAACGGGCAGCGCCTTCTGGAGCTATGCTCCGTAAACTCATTATGTGTTACAAACACGTACTTTGACCTTAAGAGATGCCAAAGAACATCATGGCGCCATCCCAGGTCTGGCCATTGGCATCAATTAGATCTTATTCTCTCAAGGAGGAAGAGTTTGGGCTGTATAAAAATAACTCGTTCCCTCCACAGTGCTGACTGTGACACCGACCATGCACTGGTAGTCAGCAAAATCAAAATTTCGGCCAAGAAAATATACAGATCAAAAGCCCCTTCAATCCCTAAGATCAATGTAACAGCAATCAGAGATGAATCAAATAGAAAGTCATTTGAAAAGTTATTTGCTGAAAGCATGGATAATGTCACCCAATGTGACTCGGTAGATGAAACATGGAACACTCTCAGTTCAAAAATTCATGACTGTGCCATCAAGTCTTTTGGACAGCGTAAAGTTTCAAACAACGACTGGGTAGCCCAGAACAGCGAAATTCTCCTACCTCTCATTGAGCAAAAGAAATCTGCTTTCAATGAGTATAACAAAAATTGCAATCAGAGTACAAAAACTTGTTTGAAAAATGCAAAAGCTAAACTTCAGCTGGAGGTAAGACGTTGCGCCAACAAATACTGGACAGACTTGTGTAACAGCATACAAGAGGCAAATGAAAAGGGAGATATGAAAACCGCCTTTAGTCAGATGAAAGTAGCCCTTGGGCCAATCATCACCAAAAGCGCCCCACTTAAGTCTGTAAATGGTGAACCCATCACAGATAAAAATGAACAACTGAATAGGTGGGTAGAGCATTACTCTCTGTTGTATTCAAGTGAGAAAAATATTCCACCAGATTTTGAGGAACACCTCCAAAAACTGCCAATAATGGCCGAACTTGACGCTGAACCTTCCTTAGTCGAGCTTTCCAATGCAATCGACCACCTGTCTGCTGGAAAAGCCACAGGAAGTGACAACATTCCTGCAGAGGTATTAAAAGACCTAAAAGGCCCACTATTACCACACCTGTATAATCTGTTACTGCAGTGTTGGAAAGAAGGCGTGATACCACATGATATGAGAGACGCCAAAATTGTCACACTTTACAAGAACAAAGGAGACAAAGGCGACTGCAACAACTATCGAGGCATATCCCTCCTCAGCATTACTGGAAAGGCTTTTGCTCGCGTCATCCTCTGCCGCCTTCAACAACTGGCGGAAAAAGTCTTACCAGAAACACAATGTGGCTTTCGAAGCAAACGATCAACTATTGACATGATATTTGCACTTCGGCAAATCCAAGAAAAATGTAAAGAACAAAACAGGCCGCTTATAACATGCTTTGTGGACCTAACAAAGGCTTTCGACACCGTAAGCCGATCTGGCCTGTATGCAGTCCTTAAATCCATAGGCTGTCCACCAACATTGCTAAAACTTATTGCATCCTTCCACACTGACATGAGGGCATGTGTCAACTTTGAGGGCTGCACATCCAATTCATTTGCTGTAAACAGCGGTGTGAAGCAGGGATGTGTTCTTGCTCCTACCTTATTTGGTATATATTTTGCAGCCCTACTCAAGAATGCCTTTGGTCAATGTTCAGGTGGAGTACTTATTA
This sequence comes from Onchidella celtica, assembly GCA_963931925.1. Taxonomy (NCBI): domain Eukaryota; kingdom Metazoa; phylum Mollusca; class Gastropoda; order Systellommatophora; family Onchidiidae; genus Onchidella; species Onchidella celtica. The sequence goes on from OZ007578.1 coordinate 40,888,952, forward strand.
ACACCAGAGTGGACGGCTCCATTTTTAATGTTGCCAGACTAAAAGCAAAATCTCGTACAGAGCATATTATGTTACAAGAGCTCCTCTTCGCAGATGATGCTGCAATCGTGGCCCACGATGAAACCACGCTCCAGGCTCTCATCAATAGCCTTGCCAAAGCCTGTGACAAATTCATGCTAAAGATCAGTGTCTCAAAAACTGTAGTTTTGACACAAGGCTTGAGAAACTCCAACCCAATCATGCTGAATGGCTCTCCTCTGGAGCAAGTGGGAAAATTCTGCTACCTAGGCTCAACCATCAGTGGTAGCACAGACATAACAACTGAAATAAATGCCAGAATAGGAAAGGCGGCCACAGCTTTTGGCAAACTCTCAAAAAGGGTGTGGAACAATAGCAAGCTGACCATCAAAACAAAGGTACTCGTGTACCAAACTTGCGTCCTAAGCACCCTGCTGTATGGCTCAGAGACATGGACCACCTACTCCAAACATGAAAGATCCCTCAACTCCTTCCACCTGCGCTGCCTACGCAAAATTCTCAAGATCAAGTGGCAAGACAGGATCTCAAATACCGAAGTTCTGAGCCGAGCCAACATTCCATCAACTCAGGCTCTCCTAGGCAAAAAAAGACTGCGGTGGCTTGGACATCTCCACCGTATGGAAAATGATCGCATCCCCAGACAAATTCTCTACGGGGAACTTGCTACTGGCAACCGACCCAGAGGTAGGCCACATCTGCGATTCAAAGACACTTGCAAGGTCACGATGAAAGCATTCAACATCGACCCCAATGAATGGGAGAACCTTGCAAGTGATCGAAGCAGATGGAGACAAAAATTGCGCAGTGGCACGCTCGCAATAGACTTCAAGGCAAAAGAAACATACCTGACAAAACGACAGAGGCGGAATGAAAACACTCGCCAAAGTGAACCCAAAAGACTGACCTGCAATCACTGCCATCGCACTCTCGGGTCAAACATTGGTAGAATAAGCCACGAGAGAAGCTGTCAGTCAAAGTGAAAGTGAATATTCTAGCTGCTAAGACCGTCTGTAAAGACGCTAAAGGCCATATAGTATACTATATACATACACAGTGTGCAGAGTAATAGTACACTCTTTCCCAGTTTGGAGTTCCTACTTTAGCTGGAATTCCACCACATTTCCTGTCACCTTTCACCGTTCACCTAGGCATTGGCCATCTACTGCAGGATGTAGCCCTCCGACAATGACTACCATTCCTTTCTGTCTGATGTCTTCCACATCCATGTTGTTCCATCTCTCTGTATAATACCATCCTGCCATCTTCTTCCTAGACGTCCTCGTGTTCTTTTTCCTGTCTATAGTTGCCATTCAGTGCAGCGTTTTGTCCATCTATTATCATTCATCCTTCCCACAGGTCCAGCCCATTTCTATTTTTCCCACTAGTGGAAAAAGGGTGGAATTGGATTGGACCCCACTTCCTACCCTGTCTAAAATTCCCCCCCCCCCCTTAGATTTGAAATTCCTTCCCTGGGAGGGATGTACCTACCGTTTGAGAATCATTGATCTAAATCCCATAATAGCGTTTGCTGTCAGTTATAACGATTGTTCACCGCAAGATCTGTGTTGACTACAGGGTACATCCATAGCACAGCACAGCCACTTGTCAACATTTCCTGCATATTTCATGACATTTCCATTAATGTCATTATCGGAATGCCATCTCACTGACAAACTTGCAGTCTGTTTGTTGAATAATATCGCAAGAGAATATTACACTTAGCACAGCATTTACGACGTTTAAGTTAGTAGAATAAGTTTTCTACGGCTTCAGTAATATTTCTGTTCTGACTGTAATAATTAGAAATACTTCAGTAGGGATTCTCAGTAACTGTTGTAATGAATGGGCAAAAAACGATGGAAGTCCGTTATGACTACTAAGTTAAATTTTTGTTTACGTTCTTGTTTTCATCTTAACTTTACTTTGACAACTTTTTACAATGTTTTGGTGGTATGCCTTTTGTTGCCTAGCAATAGAATCAGTATTATTTTAGGCATACTAAATTATATAAAGGCAATTCCGTTTGGTCTCATTAGTTGTGGACCGAGAAGCTTAATTTGACTGGATCTATCGTTTACTGAAAATCTCCAGTAGACTCGATCTCCCCAAATGTTTTATTTATTTATTTTTTTAATACGACTAAAAGTGATGCTGACATTACATTCCTCTAGAGGCAGAGAGCTCACATCTCATGCCGAAAGTACCGGATTTGATCCCCGGTCGGTGCAAGCATGTTGGATTTTCTTTTTTTTCCAGGCAAAAAAATTGCTGTCCCTGATCCTATGGTAAGCAAGATCGAGGGCCCAGTCTTCTCGGATAAGGACGAAAAATTTGGAGGGCCCATGTGCACGCTGCACACGTTAAAGATACCTTGGCAGTTGAAAGTCGAGAAGAGCAGGCCGAACAAGGCTGCTGCCCGGGAAAAATTATATATAAGAATAAACTACTACTAATTCCTACCATAAAAACACACAGAAACAAGAACCAGAAAAATAAAAACAAGAAAAGTGACGTGTAAAATGCCAAGGGCAGCGAACTTCCTAAAATAAAGTGCTAAACACAATCATCTGCCGTGTGAAGTGTTTCCTACAATCGTACTAAAACTATAAATAATGACATTTCCACAGAATTAATGGATATTTCATTTGCAAAACAGCAACAACAACAACAACAACAGAACTCAACATCACTATAATATGCATTAGACCAGTGATTCTCAAACGTTGGCTCTCAGGAGAAGAGTTTCAGATCCAAGAGCAGGAAGTTTAGCCATGGGAGGAATTGGGGTGGGGGGGGGGGGATTTCAGCCAGACGAGGAACTCAAAACTGGGAAATGATGTACTTTGAAAACAGTCTAATAGAAGTTTTATAATCCACCGAATTCAGGATTTTAAAATTTTTTATTTGATTGCATTTCATAAAGAAATTTAGATTCACAAATCGTTCAAATAATTAGCAATCTAAATGTATCGTAGTGAAAAGCAATATAGGACGATAATTCAAAATAGGGGAGCAACTGAGGAAATCTGGGATCGCACAGGGAGGAATATGACCTGGGAGTTTGAGGTTCACTGTTTTAGAATGACCCTTTAGGCTAAATGACAACTCCAAAAATGTCTGATACGTAAATAATCAATATCACATCTAGACCGATTTTACATCTCTACACATTCTTTACATCTGCAGGACAAGGGATCAAACAAACAGTACTTCCCGCTTGAATAACACCAAATAAGACTTAACTGCTGTTTTTGTTATTTTCACATAGCAATAATGCATCAGCAAAAAACGAAACAAAACAACGTCAACAAAAAAACTGACCAGAAATTGTAGCGTCCTGTCCACACGATCACTTAAAACCTTGCATATTGCGGTGTTTTCTTTATTTTTTGGTCTTCAGCTTGTCCATTTTATACATTTCCATTACCGAGGTTTGTTCCCATGGGAAGTTACACAGATTATTTAGTGTTGTTAGTCTGATTGATTCAGCCTTGTTTCACCACTGATGTCTGATTGATTCGGCCTTGTTTCACCAGTGGAGCCAACACTCCTGTTACATTAACAGCAGATCAATACACGGTATACACATTGATAACTAAGGCTACAGTGTTAAATACGTTACTGTGGGAATCTTGAGTAAGAACACAAAGATGGCCACATATCATTCATTACCTTGAGTGTTAGTGGTAAGAAATTCCTTATGTGGAGCGAGACACATGACAATCTTCACAGGAAGAGTGGATTCTTTCATAAGATGTTTCGGTCTTTAACTTCCTGGCATCTTCTAGAACCCCGGCCACACCGAGGTCATGACTCTCAGTGTTCGTCGCCAGACTACTATATTGTCTTTATCTCTGGCATAATAGTGATGGCTTTAGGGAAATTTTACATTTCATTGTACTATTGGTATATTTTATTTCATTTACATCACAAAAATTCAGAAAGAGGCTGACATGCATTACACTGCTGCTATTTTGAGTAGACCGTGTTTAAAGAAGGGCAAGTACTGTGACGTCACATGAAACTAACCCGTAGTCTACATTTTTTTTCCTTCAAAATACCTTGCTTTCCTAACGAATGGTATAATATAGTATTTGCAAATAAGTCTCGTTTCGATCGTAAATTGTTAATTCGAATATGAAAAATTGCCATGCGCGCAAATGACCCACTTTCAAAAGAAATTTACATTATGATATTATGAATATTTGATGGCGGTGTCGAGTACAGCAGAAACTATGCAGAGGGAGTATGATGGAAAAGAGAGAGAGAGAGAGAGAGAGAGAGAGAGAGAGAGAGAGAGAGAGAGAGAGAGAGAGAGAGAGAGAGAGAGAGAGAGAGAGAGAGAGAGAGAGAGAGAGAGAGAGAGAGAGAGAGAGATATGCTAAGAAAAGTGGGTGTGTGAGGGTGGGGGTGAGGAGGGGCTCTGGTTCAAGCAAACCCGCGATCTCGTGTATCTAAGGTCTTTTCCACTCTCGGTTCCCTCTTATTTACCCATACAAATTACTTTGTTTATTGAAGGCTTATTCTTTTGTTGTCTGTTGATTTTTGCCCTGGATATCGACAAGTTTAAAAGTGCACAGCAAACTATCAAAGTGAGCTGTCATTAGCAACCATCACTACCTGGGCCAGTTCGATACAGAATATTAGATCTGTGCTTAGCTTCAAAGAATGTTTATGCCTACTTTCCAAACAATGCGCTCACAGCACCTTTTCCCCATAAACAGAGAGGGCGCGGGTAGGGGGAAAGGGAGACATATAGTTGGATAAAAAGACAGACAGACACACAGATAGATAGACAGATATATAGATAGATAGATAGATAGATAGATAGATGGATAGATAGATAGATAGATAGATAGATAGATAGATAGATAGATAGATATATAGATAGATAGATAGATAGATAAATAGGTAGGTAGATAGATAGATAGATGATAGATAAATAGATAAATAGATAGATAGATAGATAGATTAGATAGATAGATAGATAGATAGATAGATAGATAGATAGATAGATAGATAGATAGATAGATAGGTAGATAGATAGATAGATAGATAGATAGATAGATAGATAGATAGATAGATAGATAGATAGATAGATAGATAAAACACCCGAAAAACACCCATGCTCATCCTGTAAACAGAAAACAAAAGACCCACCCTTTACGTGAGTCCAATACATAAGGGAGAAATAGAAACGTGTACTCCCTGCTTTCATGTACACACCATCACATGGAACCCCGACAAGAAAAAAGCATTACGGGTTGCGCATTTAACCCATTCAAATAAAATTGAAAGGAACTGCCAGTTTTAAAAACAAAAAAATCCTTGGAAAAAGATAATAGTGGGAGATCAGACACGGTACGACAAACTTTTCTAGCTCCACATTTGGAAACAGAACGGACAAAAAATGGTTATTGGTTTTTCCAGTGTCTTAATTGCGTAATACACGGTGATAAAACCACTTCTGTCTAGTCACTGTGTTTCGGACGAGAAAGTACTTTTAATTTCCTTTTCAAAAGACTTAAAGTAATATAATTTTACACTCAAGAGTCCGGGGAACATTGTCTGCCCTAGAGCAAGTGAGCAAGTAAAAAGGTTGCTCGAGGAGCGGGCATTCGATTTATCGACATCCGACAACAATGCAATTTTCCTTCTATCGTTTTTTAAAAGACTTCTTCAACAATTTGCTGTGCGTGCACGCTCGGGGTGGAACAAAAGAAATCAATGGACACCTAAATAAAAGAGACACAGGTAGAATGCATTCATCCAGCAACACACCTATACTCGCTATGGATTCGTCCAGTGACACATCAAGACTCGGTATCAGGATCTTTCACTTGGCACTTGGTAGTTATTCGCTCGCTTAAGCGACAACTCGTTGGCTCTGTAGTGAAACAGGGCACGTGTACTGGTATAGGAGCTAGAAGACAGTTTCTTTTTTTGTCAAATTTTCTGTTTCCCAAAATTTTTTTTATTCCAAACTCTTAATTTTCAACTCTGTCCTCGTTTATCATCTATCGTTTTTCTCATTGAAAAATAATACACGTGTATATACAGTGTGTACTAAACCATTTTAGAGATGTACTGTGCCTTCTTTTTCTTCTTAGGGCTCCATCATATTAAATTACTTTTTGGTGTTTATTCAATGATTGTCTGTGTGTCATTGTAATGGATTGTCTGCCTCTGCCTTTCATCTTAACCTCTGTTACCACCTTATCTTTTACGCAGGGAAAAATGGATTTTTAATTTTTTCTAAATAAGAATGAAAATGAATGATTGTTTCATGCTCTGTTCTGTAGTCAAATGTAAACTTTAATATGTGAATAAAATAATACATTAATGACAAAAAAAAATAAAAATCTAAGAACTCTGAGGGAATCTTTTTTTTTTTTCTTCTGTTGATTAAGAGTACAATATCTGAATTTCAAATGTCTGTAACTAAAACTATATTAAAGATAAGGAATGCAGTTCATCAAAAACTTTCTCTCATGTAAAGTGATGCCCTTCGTACCTGGGTAGTTTTATGATATGGCCAGCGCATTTTGTGTCGAAGACATTACAGTGCGTGAAGAGAGACTCACCAGGGCATTGAACCGCTGCGAGCAACACTTTCCTCTACTCTGGCGGCCGGACGCGTTCATTTTCAGAACAGAAATAAAAAGAAAAAAAAAAAGTACAATCGAAAAGTCCAGAGTAAAGTGCCGTTTGGGATGGAAATTAAAATGAAAAATGAAACCGAGGAAATCAATATTTTGGCGACGTAAAAAAACAAAACAAATAAAAAAACAAAACAAAGCAAAAACTGATACGTGGAGCTGCTGAAAGATCTGGCAGCTTGCCCATTGTACAAGACTACAGCCAGCTTGCCCATTGTACAAGACTACAGCCAGCTTGCCCATTGTACAAGACTACAGCCAGCTTGCCCATTGTACAAGACTACAGCCAGCTTGCCCATTGTACAAGACTACAGCCAGCTTGCCCATTGTACAAGACTACAGCCAGCTTGCCCATTGTACAAGACTACAGCCAGCTTGCCCATTGTACAAGACTACAGCCAGCTTGCCCATTGTACAAGACTACAGCCAGCTTGCCCATTGTACAAGACTACAGCCAGCTTGCCCATTGTACAAGACTACAGCCAGCTTGCCTTCAGGATTGGCAACTAACTAGGCTGTCTCGGGTCACTTGGTGAGGACTCTAGTGGAGGTATGTGGATCAATGAATCAGTTAATAATATATAAGAAGGCTGGTCTTCCAACAGACTCTCAACCAACCTACAAGAAACAAAATAGAGGAAAGCAAGACGCAGCTCGATGGGGAGCCCTACCGAAGGCTAGAAAGAAAGAACGAGAGAAAAGGAAGAAGAAGGTCAAGACCAGGACAAAAGTAAGCCACTAGGGAGCCATTTTGAAGGCTATGAAAGCCAAGAAAGTCAGAAAGGCAAACGTAACAACAACAAAGAAATAAGAAAAGGACAAATAAGAACAAGAAAAAGTGAGGTGTAAATGCCTAAAGCAGAGACACTCCAAAACAAAGACCGACAGCCCCAAAGAACACTCAACGTCAAACTCTGAATTTCCTTCTTGCCAACTTCCAGCAAAGGCTCTAGCATAGTAGGCCTTTAGGACTCCTGCACGGTATACGAGAGCGCATCATCATTAAATCTTTGTTTTCTAGTGACTCGTAAGACCAGCTTTTTTAATATTACTGAAATAGATGGTGTAGGGACACTGAAATAGATAGTGGAGGGACACTGAAGTAGATAGTATAGGGACATGCTGATCTAGAGGCAAGGAGCTCGCCTCTCATGCCGCGGGTACCGGGTTCGATTCCCGGTCGGTGCAAGCATGTTAGATTTTCTTTTCAGGGAAAAATTCCTGTCCCTGATCCGATGGTAGGTAGAATCGAGCATCAAGTCTTCTCGGATAAGGACAAAAAAGTCGGAGGGCCCGTGTGCACATTGCGCACGTTAAAGATACCTTGGCAGTTGAAAGTCGAGAAAAGCAGGCCGAACAAGGCCGCTGGCCGGGCCCAAAATTCTTAAAAAAAACAACAACACACAACTAATCCCTACCACAAAAACACACAGAAAACAGAACCAGAAAAATAAAAACAAGAAAAGTGAGGTGTAAATGCCAAGGGCTTCGAACCTACTAAAATAAAGTGCTAAACACAAGAAATAGATAGTGTAAAATATGATTGTATTTACTGGGCTTGTCGATATAAAATGTTTGTTTGAGCAAGGGGACGGAAATTGGTTGGGGACAGGGCGGGCGTGGGGGGGGGGGAATACGAGATACGAATTAAAACCTTGAATATGAAGAGGATCAACAGACACGATGATAGGGAAACTGTATGACCTGGGTTTAGCGTGACGTGATACTTTTTCTTTATGTAAGAGTGGCTTGGTTTCATTGCACATACAGGAACATTACTAAAGTGTCTTTGCAAGAACATTGCTGATAGAGTTGGTCTCCATCGTACGAGACTTGATGTGTCCAGTGGGAAATAAAAGTTATAAAATATAATCCAGTCCGATTTTTCACACCAGAACTTATTCTGTTGTTAATGCCCTGAGGGGCAGGTCAAGCTGACCTTTGAGACCTAGATAGGCAAAGCTGTAACAAATGATCCTTTTTTGCACGAGACAACTCCAGGCTGAAAGGACATGGAGCTTCAACCCACAAAAACCACAATGAATTCTACAAGAAAAGACAAAGACCTGGAAATCGACAAGAGAAAGAAAAGAAAGAAAGTAAAAGCAACGAGGAAAGAGGAATTTGAAAAAAAAAAATGAAATAGAATTTGATATTATCTATCTTCCAATGTATGAGAAATAACTTTTTAATTTTGCAATTCCATCCTGGCAACAAAACCTGCTCCGTTTGCAGTTTTAAAGAAAATACTCTTTCCAGAAAATTAAACAAAGGAAGGAATGCAAATGAATAACGTATGAAGGAAGGCGGAAATCGTATAGCGGAACAACATGCAATTTCATAAATATAAAGAAAAATAATACATGAAAAATTAATGTCATCGACTCTCTGGAGCCTTTATTGACCAGGAGAAGAAAAAGGACAAAGAACAACAACGAACAAAGAACAGACTGCTGTTGAAGCTCATGAATTTCAAATGTAATGCATGTTAACATCGTCATTGTCATCGTTATTATCAACAATAAGAAGATGAATATTGCAGTACACTTGTGACAAGAGGACAATTCGGCTTTGGCAAATCACGTTTTCCCGGGAGAGGACGAAACGAGAAACGAAGTGGAGATAGCGCAGAGGAAAACCATGTCGCAAAAACCTCCCCTTCCGGCCAACCCCAGCAAACAACAACAACAGCAAAGACAGTCATTAATGTCACGACCTACCCCCCCCCCCCCCCACCTTTCCCTCTCCAAAAAAAAAAACCCAAACCAACGATAAAAGTAACATTACTAGTAGCAATGGTCATAGCAAAGGCAAAAACGACATCATCAACAACATTCACTGAAACAGTAACAACAGGGGACAAGGTGGTCTAGAGGCAAGGTGCTCGCCTCTCATGCCAAGGGTCCCGGGTTCAAAACCCGGCCGGTGCAGGCATGTTGGAAGTTTGGGATTTTTCTCATATTTTCGTGTCCCTGATCCTATTGAGGGGTAGGATCGAGTACCTAGTCTCCTCGGATAAGGAAGAAAAAATTCGGAGGGCCCGTGTGCACGTTGCGCACGTTAAAGATACCTTGGCAGTTGGAAATCGTAAAGAGCAGGCCGAATAGGCCGCTACCGGGGCAAAATTAAATAAAATTCATCCCTACCATTCCCTCCCCTCCCTCATCCCCCCCCCAAAAAAAAAGAACCGCCGACCGGCGCTGCACTGTGGCGACGACGTGCCTGCTCCAGTTGTAACTGGGCTGGGCTGCAATGGCACAAAGGCAAATTTCCCAAATGGGATTAAAGAGTTTTACAAATACAAATACAAATACAAACTACAACAACAAGAACAATTACAGTCCTGGAAGTCACAAACACAACATACAATCATGCAGTTTTAATTACAACAGGGGCATCTGCGGTGGCAACAACAACAAGAACAACACCTTCACCATCATTAACCGCAACAGCAGCAACAACAACAACAAGAACAACAGCAACGACAACAACAACAACAAGAACCGCGATAGCATTATAATAATAATAATAATAACAACAACAACAACTAAGACAGCAACGACAACAACAACAACAACAACAACAGCAGCACCCACAATAGCCACAACAACAACAGCAACCACAACAGCAGCAACTAATAATTTTTTCACAATTTTACTTTTACAGTCGTCGTAATTATTGAAACTTTATGAAACTAAATGTCGTTATTATGTGCAATCAAATGAAAAAAAGATATCCCGAGAAAGAACCATATTTTATATAAGTATATACACCGTACATTTTCCCAGTTTGAAGGTACTCCTGTGATTGAAATTTGTCCACAATTCCTCCCTAGCTAAAATTCTTCCTCTAAAGTTGGGTTTTCATGTGTAAAGCTGTTTTCATGTGTACGGAAAAAACCGAAACGGCAACGGAAACGCCGAAAATCCATCAAGTAGGAAATAAAAAGAGTGTTCCAGCGTGTCCAGAAATGTTGTGTCCGTAACCATGAAAACATCCTTGCTATTTCACTAATTGACGTTTTCGTTGCTGTTTCCATTTCCGTATACATGAGAACACAGCTTAACAGAAACGGGAACGGAATTGTCAAAAATTCTTCAAGTAATGGGATAGAAAGAATGTCTTCGTGTGTACCGAAATGCCGTTTCCGTAGACATGGAAACACTCTTTGTTATTACAACATGATGGATTTTTGACGCTTCCGTTGCCGTATTGGTACACATGAAAACCCAGCTTTACATTTGAGATTCCTCAACTAAGAGGAAAGTGCGGCACGTTTGAGAATCACTGGTGTAGAAATACAATGACCGAGAAGAGAAGGGCAGATAATGGAAAATCACACAAAAATTCCGGTTTTCTGTTGATAGCGAGGGGAATCATGCAAATCCGCAACAATGGCAGAATCGTGCGGAAATGGAAATATAGAGAAACCAAAAAGCATGTGAGGAAGCTACTTAAGATCAGATGGACAGACAAGGTCAGCAATGAAATTGTATGGAAAAGAACAAGACAGAGCCCAGTCAGAGGGGAAATTGGTAGGAGGCGATGGAGATGGATCGGCCACACTCTCAGGAGGCCAGGAAACAGCATCGCGAAGAAGGTATTGGATTGGAATCCCCAGGGCAAGAGATCAAGAGGAAGGCCGCGCGGAACGTGGAGAAGAGCCAGAGAAAATGATGTGCAACGAACCGGAAAGACTTGGAATAATGTAAAGAGGCTGGCCCATGATAGAGAGGGATGGAAAGTGTTTGTTGGTGGCCTATACCCTGATCCAGGGTGAGAAAGGCAATGATGATGATGAAAAAGCATGTAAAGCAAAGCGTGCCGAATGAAGATAAAAAGAGAACGATAGGGAAACGGAGAAAGACAGGAAGAGGGATAGACAGAGACAGAAAAAAAAAAGAGAGAGAGAAAGAGAGTAAGCGAGAAGAAAGGGAGAAAGGGAGTGAGAGAGAGAGAGAGAGAAAGAGAGAGAGAGAGACAGAGAAAGAAAGAGAGGAAGAATAAGAAAGGACAGAGAGAGAGAAGAAATGGACAGACAGAGAAAAAGAAACAGAGAGAGAGAAGGAGAGAGAAGAGAGAGAGAGAGAGAGAGAGAGAGAGAGAGAGAGAGAGAGAGAGAGAGAGAGAGAGAGAGAGAGAGAACAGACTTATGAAATGAAAAAAAAAAAGGATGAGAAAAAGTACAGGTGTAATACATCACGCAATGTGGAAACAGCCGCTGATTACACGGAATCGCGTGCAGTGGAAGATTGCCTGAAAAACGATATTTGGCTCCAGTCTCTAGTTTGCTCTGTAACGATACTTGAGTTTAGCGCGGAGTTTGGCTCGTATATCATTTGGTAATTCCCTGCAATTCCCCTGTTGTAAACCAGAATCCCCAGTACTGACGTGAACTGCAGCCTCTAGGAACTATAAAGTAATACTGACAGGGAACTAAAACTTGATTACCCCCCGACAATGGCTCTCCACCGTCTCCAGCAGATCAGGGGGGCCAGGAGCCACGAAAAAACTTACGGTTACTTAAGTTTTAAGGTGGAATCTGGCCAAGTCGAAAAAATTAAATCTGTTTAACATTGGGAAAAAAAATCAAGTTGAAAGGATAGTTTAACAATACTGCTGCTGATGTGTGAAATACTTTGCCCTGCTAAGTGCTCATATTTGTGAATGAATGTCATGACATCGGGCTTAAGATGAAAGATCAAAGTCCTCAGAAAATCCCCCCAAAGGGGGAAAAGGTCATTTTCTATGGCATTTGAAATTTGCTTATAATATGAAAGATTGGCCATTTTTCTGCTTTCGGTTAAAATTTTTTTGGCTTGAAATCGTCTTAGAAATATTTTATTTTGATTTTTTAAAAAGAGATAATAGTTATGTATTTCACCTTTACTCCGGTTTGGCAGATTCAATAACATTTTGAGCTGCAAATAGTAATCTCATAATTTTGACTTCTGGAACTTACATTTTGCATGGAAACCCCGGCAAAGTATTCTATTCTGAAAACTCAGTTTTCACCAGCTGTGGAAACATAGTGTTAAAAAATTAGCTGATAAAGGCAGAGGTAGGGTTAAGGTGCAACTTAGGAGGTAAAAAGTCTTATTTCTGATTACTCTCAACAAGTTAGTTTTAGCTATTGTAATCCTCAAATTCAGACTCTAAACTTCAGATAATTTCTGACGTTTTGAGCTCCCCCTTCTCATGGGTTTGGAACTGAACTTGGTTCTGCAAGAACCAGACGTAAACAATCATAAAGACATTTTTCGTTTGTCTGTACATAATTTAAAAAAAAACATAAACAAAACTTTTGCCATTGAAAAAAAAAATGCGGGGTGCCAACCTAACCTATGGTGTGCAAATGGCTGTTCAAGAATGTCTGCACTGTTCATATATTAGTTCATTTTTTGTTGTTGTTGTTGTTGTCGTTTTTGGCTGGTAGAAGCGTCAGAAATAATCATCACAATAAAATTCCTCACTGTTTAAACACATCAAGTCATTTTTATTGTGCGTTTCCCATCCTGTTCAATAGTACATAAACGGATCGACGGCTGACGACGCCATTGGGAAGAACGGAAGAATGGAACAAGGGCCTATGGAAAATACAGATTAAAAAAGACAAAAAAAAATAATTAAAACCTGACATGACAGAGGGGAAAGCGACAAGCTCAGGAACAGCGTGAAATTGAATTAGAAGCGGAAAAATAATCAAGAAAATACAAAGCGTAATCTCGTTTGTTGTCAAGGAGGAAACGTAATATAAATTGGAAGGCGAGTCTTCACCCTGAAGTAACAGAGGAAAATGGAAGCGGAAGAAAAAGGCTAATGGCACACGGCGTCAAGTCTGAATTTTTTTTTAAAAACTCGTAAGCAAGGTCTATCTTTCCGCCGGCTGACACAAGACAGTTTTGACGCGCCTGAACTAGTGACACAGGCTTGTTTCGGCCTTGCCAATGCGCGAGTTACTGTTTTAAAACTCCAACGTCCACATCTCATATTAAAACTGGGCCGTTGTTCTAAGTACGTACACATCCCAAGCGTTTTGCTCTAGGGGTGCGTACGTAAACGTACCTATCCTTAACCTCGCCCTTAGCCTCAACCGTAAATCTTATCGAATCCCTAACCCTGCCCCTTACCCTTTCAACCCCCCCCCCCTTAAAAAACACAACAAAACAACAAAAACGACAAAACAAAACAGGAGGATCACGAAAAGAAAATCTGACAGAATAATTAATTAAGGCTGTTGTTAGGACTATTTCTGGAGGAGCTCTCTAGCTCTAGAGTCCCAAAAGGCTTTAAAATACGTACCAAAAAACTTGGGGGTTGGGGGTGGGGGGGGGGTGAAAGTACTTGTAACAACATTCATTAAAACTGAGGCAAAACCAGACGAGTCCAAGTCGAGAAACCGGCGGGAGAGAGCGTAACTGTAGGGGAGATAACAAACGGGTGTCTTGATCACCAAGGGAAGAAATGCATCCAAGGTGGCTGTCAAGAACTGGTAATAACCAAAAATGATTAGTGCCAGAAAATTTTCATTTTTGTGATAAGACAGCATGCCGTCGGTGGAATTCACTAATTACTGTGGTAATGCTGCTTTGAAAAACGCATCGAAAATAAATGTAAGAACAATAAATCAAAATTTTTACCAGAAATTTGATATAAATATGGAAATAACAGAAAAAGACTTGTGCAATTGGAAAAGCTTTTACATAAACAAATAAAGAAAGAAACATTTACAAATAAATAAATAGATGAATAAATAAATAAATAAATAAATGAATGAATGAATAAATAAATAAATAAATAAATAAATAAGCACAAAACAACCTCTTCGCTATAAAAGTAAATGAATAATAAAACCGGAAAATTCCATCGAAAAATTATATCTCACCACAAATCGAACTCATTAATTGATTAAATCCTTTTACTGGCAAACAAAGAGATTGTTTCGGGCCTTTTGGAAGAAAAGAATAAACGAAAAAAAAAATAACGAAACCAAACGTAATTTCAGCTCTAGATTCAAATGAAATGAGGACACACAATCCACCAATGGTTCGAAACAGACTACATTAAAAGGTAGTGATCAGTGTTTTTAGGCTTTTAGAGGGAAAAGGTAAAAAAAAAAAAGTTAGATCTGAATGAGGCAACGTCCGGGCTGAGTAAAAATTAATGGTCGCTAATGTTTTCGAAACTCTGAATTCAGATATTGTGATTCTGTAAACACCTGTTTAAAAAAATAGAATAATGCATTGCAACTCCGCTTGGTTGAGGGGAAAGGCAGAACGAGGGAGACAGACAGAGAGAACGTGAGAGGGAGTGAGAGAGAGAAAGGGAAAGAGAGACAGAGAGAGAGAGAGAGAGTGAGAGAGAGAGAGAGAGAGAGTCAAAGGGGACCAAGACAGTAAGAGAGAGAGAGACAGAGAGAGAGAGAGACACACACACACACACACACAGAGTGAGAGGAGAGAGAGAGAGAGAGAGAGACAGAGAGAGAGAGAGAGAAAGAGAGAGAGAGAGAAGCGAAAAGTGGCAGCGCCTCCTAATCCTCTCCAAGTTTTTCCATGTCCAAGAGAATAAAACTGACTTAAATCATGTTGACATTTTAATTGAAACAATAACTGACAAGTCAAGTTGATCGAGAACGCTTAAATAAACTGCCAGAAATAATAACTCTTCTGCTGTTATCAGAATTTTGCCCTGTGCAAAATTAAATAAAATTTATCCCGCCCCCCCCCCCCAACCACAAAACAGCAACAGCGCCAACCGACTCTGTGGCGACGACTTGTCTGCTCCAGTTGTAACTGGGCTGCAGTGACACATTTCCCAAATGGAAGAAGTAGATCTATACACAATACAAAAATCACTGTCACGTTTGAGGAAATAATCTTGAAAACATTATTACATGTATCCAAATCTGTTTTGTCTCCACTGTTATATGCAAATACAGAAAGAAAGAGCCCCCCCCCCCCCCATAAGTTAATGTGCAGAGATGGAAATCAGATGACTACAAACTGAAATTCAAAAGATGTAAATAAGTTTGAAAAAAGACAATGAAAATCCACAAGTGGTTCTCAGAGTCCCAGGCTGCCTCTCCACCACCCCCCCCCCCCAAATTGCGATATCATGTTTCCTCAATTCTTCTCCCACTCTGACTTGTCATGTACTATTTTTTTTTAACCGTTCGACTTTTGCAGTGGTAATTCTTGAAACAGTTCATGAAACTGATCTATGTTAATTGCAGTCATCAAAAAAAGAACTCTTAATTTCGTAAACCTTCTATTTCTTCTCTATATTTGATTATCTCCCTCTGTCTGGAATTCTTCCCCAATTCCTCCCCGTTTGAGAATCACTCTTCGACGTGCTTTATTTCCACACCAAAACTGATCTATTGCTAACTGTGGACTCAGAAGCGAAATTCATACTTTTTTCCACACAGACAGTTGAGTTCGAGTTTGATTCTGGAGAGAGCACTTCGACACAATAACGGTCACACTGTAATAGGAAAAAGCAAAACGATGGACAGAATAATATAACAGAACGATAGGGGAAGAGGAGGCGTCCGCCAACCACTCGCACTCACACAGACAAAACACATCCAAATTAGTTCAAGTTTACTGTAGGCCCCGTACAACGTCATACCAACACTATCCTTACTAAATCAATATCAACGTACCACTACTTCTACACCACTGCTTCCACATCAGCGTCAGTGCACATCCGTCATAACCACTGTATCACACATCATCAACTCTTTGACTCCCAGTACACGATGGATTCAAAGTTCTATAAATAACATGAAATCTTCAGCCACACATTAAGCTAAAAGGATGAAATGTACAGGCAAAATGTAAGCCTATCTGAGATAAATTTAACGGGGTTGTGATTTCTGTGGGTAATATACTCTGAAAAAAATGACAAAGGAAAGTAGAATCACATAGAAAACTAACACAGGGGGAAGCCATGTTTTCATTTGTACGGAAACGGTAAATTCAACGGAAACGTCAAAAATCCAAGTAGTAAAAAGGAAGCGTATTTTCATGTGCACGGTAACGGCATGAAAGAAAAAATTCCTTCTATTTCACGACACGAAGGGTTTTTGACGTTTCTGTCTACGTTTCTGTTTCTGTTTCCGTTTCCGTGCACATGAAAACCCAGCTTAAGAGGTGAAATGTCATGGGGTTGTAAAATTAGATTGGCGATAGAGACAGTTGAAACCATATCGCGCACCATCCCATTTTGATTGGCTCATTAATTGGATGGCGATGTCATAACATAGAGTTTCAGTGAGCTCCAACTAGTTGGCTACGCGGGTAGCACTGAAACTCAATGGTGTGACGTCACCATCCAACTAGTCGGGGCCGATCAAAATCGACTTGTGTGCTTAGAAAAAACAAAAAACAATCAGACGAAAATAATATGAAATTTAGAAAGATAGAATTAAGTTCATAAGGGAAGGCAAAGGTCAGTTGGGGAGCGGAGGGGGGTGGGATGGATAAAGAGGTCAGCGGGGAAACTCAACTGGAAAAAACAAGATAACGAGGTGTAATCAAAATGTTACAAAGTAGAAGGCGGAATTAGTTTCATCTTAACCAGTAACGGTCAACTGAAGGCAAAATTACAAGGGAGCAAATACACTGGATCTAGTCAAAGAACTTCCAAATTGGTAATAATAATAATTAGGATAAAGAATGTCATTTGAGAGGCAAGTGAAATATAATGAGAGTTTATGAAAGAAAAGGACAGAGAAGAGATGGGCAGCGGGAGATGAGGAAATGAAGAAAAAAAACGTTTCAATCATTACGTCATCAAGTTAAAAAATACGATTTTAGTTGGGGGGGGGGGGCATATCATCTGACTAATACACATTTCACTTTTAAAACTGAGAGGAAATTGTCGAAAAAGGCCAAGGCTTATTTCTTAAAGAGTAAAAGACTTGAGACACCGTCGATTTCATAAAGTCCGGGTAAAAATTATAGTGATCAATCATAAAGAAAAGTGTAAAGGGAACGAACACGGGGTTTAATGAAGAAAATGACTGGCACTAATTAACCTGTCGGTGAATTTGATAAATGGTGACAACGACTAAACAAGACAATGTCCTCTGTCTTCCAAGAGTTGGGAACACGTATTAAAGAGAGGAAGAAATCATAGAATTCTGCTTCACTTCATAGCTTCGCTGCATCATCGGGCGCCGGGGATATTCATGAGGAAAATGCATCTTTTCAGCACGAAAAGTGCAGCCAAGAGGTATGTCACAATAATGCTCTTTAGGTTTTCACCATCTATGAACAGAGTCAGACACAATGTCTGGACGTTCAGCATCAGGTCATACCGTGGAAAGTTGCCGGTGGCTCATTTCCAAACTTCGACCCTCTGCACTGTGACTACATGGTCTGAGGAGATGCAGCTGAGAGCACCAAAAAGGCTCTTAACCTGTTTAGCTGCAGTTGCAAAACGAGCTGTAGCACAAGCTAATGTACTGTCCTGTATTCAGTTGTACAAACGAAAGGAGACAACCTCTATAGCGATCCTCTTAGGGATGTGGCAGCTGAGACGAATCCGAGGACCACTAAAAACCAGTTTCCTACCTCATCGGTGAACTGGATGTGACTCACCTAAAAATAAGAATTCTCCCATTGAAGGTACTATGGTTGAAGTAATGGGGTATTGGTGAAGCAGTGATGACATGAAAGAATATCACGAATGACCTGAATTACACATCTATTGGTGATCAGTCTGTAGGTGTCGTTGGAGACTAAATGCATCTGCATCACCCCTCACCCATTCAACAATGGTTTTGTTCGAATTAAGATTAAACAATTGGCACCATGTGTGTATGTCTATTTTGATATGTTTCTGTTTGTTTTTACAAACTCGATTATTTCCAACTGTAAAAAAAAAACCCCACTGTGGAAGTTGTTCTCAATTGTAATGTGAAGGACACCGGACCTTTTCAGCGGCGGCTATCTTGGAGTTCGCGTCATTTATTGAATAACGGTCAAATTCTCACAGGTGGCATCGATCGGATCTAGAACCGGAATTTAATTTCTATTCAAAACCAGCAGGAAACTTTCAATATACACCCAGTTACGAAACAGGGTATAGTTAGGCCACGCCAAGACTGATACTTTGTTGGAGGTTGTCTGCAGATCGCACTGGACAGCACAGACGGGTTTATTTGACTTGTTTCTCAAGCCCTAACATATTGTTTCCACAGCACATTCCGATATAATTCAAAATGAATGAACCTGGCTTGAACTACAGTAATGAAACAACTAACTCTTGCTAGCAAAATTGTATACACATCTCAGCATCAACAACAGACGTAACGTACTATTACTAACATTTCTAAATATGTGAAGCAGTTCAGAGCGGATCCACCAAATAGAGGTATTACTGTAATTGCTATTATTAATAATTTGATCTTCAAATTGTTACATTATGTTTTTCAAAAACTTCTATGGGTACTTGTCTGTGATAATAGGCAGTAAAGTTCAATCTTAGCCACCCGGTATATTTTATGAGATTTTTTAAAATATTGGACTCGCAATGTTCAGCGATATAAGGGGTATAGTTTTGATTTTGTCCAATAGATTTCTTGTAATAAACACAAATCAGTACGAATAACGTTCATGTGGTAGGAAATTGAATTCTTTTTAATCTGATGTATATTAAGTATGGGTATCTCTTTAATATTTGGCTGGGTACAACTTTATTACTGTCATTTTGACTGAAAAGAACGCAAATCTGTAACGTCACGCAGGGGGTGTATTTGAGGAATTTCTTAGCGTTGCCACCCTTTATCTCATTATATCCGGCATTTTCAGTAGCCCAGAGTGGGTCTCCTAACATTTATAACAAAATCAGGAGTATATATTTTTGTGCAAGGTTCCCGGCCATTTGACGGCTTGGCCCCCCTACTACAGCGATCGACAGTGTTAATTTTTGTTTTCTTTTTTGGATAGCAAGCGATTCGAGGACGAGGATTTGTTCGGATTAGGGCGTGATTCCACCAATCGTTTATAAAAAAAAGAACGCCCATGCACATACACGACCAAAAGCAAACAATAAATTAACAACAACAACGGCAGCACCAAAACTAATTTCAAAATAATATAATAATAATAATAATAACAATAATAATAATAATAATAAATCTTAGGAGGATATCACACTAAGCCCGAAACGTCACAACCAGTTGCTCCTAGCAAAATGTACACCCAAGAAATAATGGCAGAAGCTGACTATTTTTGATGGGGCTCAGAATGATCGAATCTTCCAGGAATTACTCAACAAAAAAAAAAAAAAGAAAAAATAGGAAATTATAGTGCGCACTTCTTGTCTGTCAGTAGCTGACTATGCCGCTCCGGGCTTATTATGACACACACTGTTACTTCAAGGCAACAAAAGAAAGTTATCCATCACTAATAGTTGTGAGGACAGCTGGACACTTTTTTTTCTTCCTGACTGCAGGAAGCTCTGTCAGTTGCTACGTATATCTCAGTGGTAAAGCCACCTCGCTCTTACTTATTCCCTCCCCACGCAGTAGTTTTACAAGCCGACACATTCACGTCAAGAAGACTTCTGGAGCAGAGAGCTCACAATCACAGAGAATGTCTTTTGGTGGACTGGAAAGACGAAACGTTTCATTTACAACTCATTGTCAGCCACAGGTCAGCCTGGATCGACCGCGAGTCATTTGAGTCCTCGAATGATAGAAGGATTTCACAGTGCACACTGGCTGGCTGTTCAACAGTCAAGAAAAGCCCTTTGTTACCAATAGGTTGAAAAACTATCATAAGGATCTTTCTAATATTTGGCCTGGAGAAGTGAAATTTCTTAGCGGACTGCATGTACAGGCTTCAGTTTAAGAGCTTTACCACTTGGCATGCCCGAGGAATAATCCGAGGAATCTTGCAATGTAGTTGTGAAATTAGTGTCTTTGCCGTCTATCCTCATAGACAGACAAACAGAAAGATAGATAGATAGATAGATAGATAGATAGATAGATAGATAGATAGATAGATAGATAGATAGATAGATAGATAGATAGATAGATAGATAGATAGATAGATGGATGGATGGATGGATGGATGGATGGATGGATGGATGGATGGATGGATGGATGGATGGATGGATAGATAGATAGATAGATAGATAGATAGATAGATAGATAGATAGATAGATAGATAGATAGATAGATAGATAGATAGATAGATAGATAGATAGATAGATAGATAGATAGATAGATTATGTAGCCACACATAATAAAGGGGACAAGGAAGGGCAGGGTGGTGAAAAAAAAAGCTATAAATGTGACATATTCCATTTCAGAATGATTCTTTCATTCATGCAAAAGTTGTTACATTCACCACTACAGTGATTAAGCCTGAGCTGGCTGGAAATGGAAATGAGACACAGACCTGACAAATGTAAATATTGGCAATACAGTAGCGAAACAAATAGCAAACTGGGGAATTGACACGGTGGTCTGGAGGCAAGGTGCTCGCCTCTCATGCCGAAGGTACCATGTTCGACCAACGGTCGGTGCAGGCACGTTGGAATTATTTTTTTTGGGGGGGGGGGGGATATTTCCTGTCCCTGATCAAATGGTAGGTAGGATCGAGCACCTAGTTTTCTCGGATAAGGACGGAAAACTCGGAGGGCCCTTGTGCACGTTGCGCACGTTAAAGATACATTAGCAGTTTAAAGAAGTCGAGAAGAGCAGGCCGAACAAGGCCGCCGTCCGGGCAAAATTCTAAAAAACTGATCCCTACCACAAAAAGTACACAGACACAAGAACAAGGAAAATAAAAACAAGTAAAGTGAGGCGTGAATGCCAATGGCAGGGGAACCACCTAATATAAAGACCTAAACAGAGAATTAGCAAGACAAGCCGTGGAATTAGCAAAGGCGATTTGAGGTCTTTATTTTAGGAGGTTTCGCTGCCCTTGGCATTTACACCTCACTTTACTTGTTTTATTATTTCTTGTTCTGGCGGGTGGGGGGGGGGGGGGAGATGATATGGATAAATTTTAATCTATTAATTTCAATTTTGCCCGGGCAGCGGCCTTTCGGCCTGCTCTTTACGATTTCCAACTGCCAAGGTATCTTTAACGTGCGCAACGTGCACACGGGCCCTCCGAATTTTTTCGTCCTTATCCGAGAAGACTAGGTACTCGATCCTACCCCCCAATAGGACCAGGGACTTGAAAATATGAGAAAAATCCAATTTCCAAGAACTACTCGATCCTACCCCCCAATAGGACCAGGGACTTGAAAATATGAGAAAAATCCACTTTCCAACATGCCTGCACTGCCCGGGTTTAGAACCCGGGACCCTTGGCGTGAGAGGCGAGCACCTTGCCTCTAGACCACCTTGTCTAGAATTAGTAAAGGCTCATCTTTATGTGCAATATAAGCAGATGGAACTTATCACTTGGAACCTACTATTCCTACTTGTACGATGTATATTGTGTTTTGATAGCCGCTACATTAACAACAAACCAACAAATAAACAGCAACAAAAAGTTGAAAATGGTAAAAAAAACAAAAAAACAATGTAAATCTTTTGCGTTTTTTTCCCTTGTTTCTAGCGAGAGGCTTTACAACATAAATAGTTTTTGTTTCTGTTTTCGCCATTTTCATTTTGTTCCTACAGATTTTTTGTCTTTTTTTTTTTATTTACACACTCGACCCTAGTTCTTGTTTGTTCCAAGTCTACTTTTTGTACAACTGAGAAATTCAACGTTAAACGTCTGCCTTTAGTAATATGATAAGGAGTTAGAATAAATCGAAACTGGGAAGCAGCTTAGGTGCCACAACGCACTTTAAACAAGTCTGAAAGTGTGCATTTGTTATGCCTCCTCTACATACTAATTAGCCTACGTATCCTTATGCGCGACGCGACGTTGAGTCGCTCGCGATTGTTGTCGCTCCAAAATCAATCGAGTAAGATTTGTGAGAAGTCATCTCCTTATACGCGACGCGACGTTCAGTCTCGAGCGACCATCGCGTGAGATCAAGTCATGTCGCGATCGGCTAGGTGGTCGCGTCAGACTGTCTGGAGGTGTGTCTGATTTAAAGCATAGCCATTGGTCGACATATCTTGCATGTGCTGATTCATTGTGCGCACCATGTGTAGTACTTTTTCCTTGCACTACATACATCTTGAACGTCTATCCCAAGACCCACTACGCCACGGTACAATAGATAATCTATTCAAATAATTGATTTAATGATTAAAGCAAATAAATGAGTATAAACTGCAAACTTTGAATGAAGTTCTTACATACACAAGACCATAGGGGAACTGTACATCTTCTAATCTTATGAATGCTTGTGTAGGGTTAACCAAGGTAGCCGAACAAGAGTAATGAAGTAGGAAAAGAGACCAGATGTGCGATTATTTCAATGACTAAAACAAATAAATGGGTATAAAATGCAAACTTCGAATGAAGTTCTCACATACATCAGACCAGAAATTTACGTCTTATAATTTTACGGAAAAATGTAGAGATAACCAGGGTAGCAGAAAAAGGGTAATGAGGTAGGAAAAGTGACCAGATAGGCGATTAAAAAAACAACAAGAACTCACCAAATTCCATCCGTAATATTCTGATGATAATGAAATTTGAAAATGTTACCGCCCTTCAAGCTGGCAAGCTTAACGACTTGAAGAAATGTTTTACGCACCTTGGAAATCGAAACAGGATAGTCATACAGTGGATACCATCACATTGTGTACCATCACATTGTAGAGTGCCAGGCATTGAGAAAGCAGACCAACTGGCCAAGAAGGGTTCTGGCTTGGAGCAGCCACAGTGCCTCTTAAACTAATATAACAAGAAAAACCTCATCAAAAACAACAGACGGCAGCAAAATAAACCAACAGGATAAATATCATCTCCTGAACAGAGAGGATCAAGTGATATTGTTCAGACTAAGAACTGGCCACAATAGGCTCCACCACTATGTCCACAAAGTTTGAAATAGGAACATCTGCCATAAAAATGTGAGTGCAGCCAGTCTCCTCAAAACACAGAGCATTATATTGCAGAACTGCATACTCCTCTTAGCACTACGGGAAACATATTGGCCCAAACCCACCGACCTGAATGTCAAACTCTGTGGTGCTCTGTCACAACTGCAGAAAGCCATAGATTTTCTTAAAAGAACAAATCTGCAGATTTAGATTTGGTGAACGGAAGAAGAAGAAGAAAGTGTTACTTATGTTGCAGTTTCTTCAGTTTTCCAAGTTTCTATCCTGAAATTTTCTGTTTTGATGTACTATTTCCTAGGCTGACCCGGTGATGCAGTCGAATTGTCAGGAACAAATTAACAACATCATCCGGTGTGCAACAGTTGTATTTGGAATACTTGTGCTTGAGTGTGCGAGGTAGATGTTTAAACTTGCTTTGAAAGTGGTGGCGTATGTTGTCTTGACTTTAGCATTTTGCAATGTCTGTTTGGAAAAACAGCTTCAGAAAAAAATATAGTCTCTATCAAGGTTGCGCTAGGTATTGCCAGCCTTCACTTGTGCTACCACCATATTCATTTACAGCCACTAGTGTCAAATGTCTTGATTGATAATTGTCTATATATCAGCAGTAATTAAAAATAAGGTGCAGGATTTTCCCCAAGATCAACACGAACGACGAATCGCATGTAATGACAGCATGCCTGTGTTTATGATTGTGCGCGCCGAACTATTTTTAGAAACTCCTGATTCGGCGGACGGAAGTGCTCAATTGCTCCGTCCTGACGTAGTGGGTCTTGGGTCTATCCTCGCAAAGAAAAAAGTCAAACATGGCGACTTGACACGCGACGAGACGTCGCTCGCGCATAAGGAGACACTTTTGACTCGAGCGATCGAGCAACATCGCTTGACCCCGGATTTTCGCTAGCGAATCTTAGCGCATAAGGATACACTTCGCGCGGCTGGTCTCGAGCGACGATCGCAAGCGACTGAATGTCGCGTCGCGCATAAGGATATGTAGGCTTAAAGATCTCCAGCTTTTTAAAAAAATGGAGATAGAGCTCAGTTCAATTTTAGTCTAGGCCTTGACGGCCAATTCAAAATATACAGAAGAATCATGCAAACAATATATGGAGAAACATTAACGCACGGTCATTCACTCTCTCCGCTCCTTGCTGCCTACTACAATTTCTACATTTACTTATAATAATATTCAATAAAATATTCAACTCGACTGATATTGTCAACAACGGTCATCATTCTTCAATCCCACCCCTTCAACCTTTCCCCAAACCCGCCTTTATCTGTCGTAAATTTTGTCTACATGATAGAATAAACCAGAACTAAAGTCGCCAACGATAACAATGGCAATCACAGTAAAAAACAACAAAATGTGCATTTAATGGCACTAGTCCGACTCCGCGGTGCTTCTACGGCTCTTAAACGCGTATTCTAGTCTACCTAATGTCTATTTAAAGCTTCGATCTGCTTCAACAGACAATCAACATCAAGCACACGATGCTTTCAAACTTATTTTGCTCATCCATTCTCTTTTTCAATCTCTTTGCGCCATCCTATCTTGCGGAGACATTTATTTTCGTAGCCAAAAACAGGCATTGTTTCCATGTATCGTCTCTCTGTATTTCTCCATCTTTCTCTCTCCATCTTGTCTCTCATTTATCTACTGCCCCCCCTCCCTCATTCCATCCCGTCGGCGTTTACCGTATTTTAATAATGCACACTTGGCCAACCGTTTCCATCAAACCCGAGCGAGTTAAGCCAACTCGGAGCCAACAGACATGTGCACGCAAACACGCACGTAGACAGAGTGTAGTCAACAAAGGGAAGAACTCAGTGGTGGCCTCTGTACATGCCTCCTCCTCTCCCCCCTCCCCCCCCCCCCCCAAATACAGAGGTAATCCTGCCTTTCAACTCACCCCTTCTCCCGACAACAAAAGTCTGCTCACAGAATTTATTTTCTCATTTATCACAAACTCATCCCCCCCCCCCCCTTCTCCTCCCCCAACTTTCTTTAAAAAAAAAAAAACAAACCCAGAACATCCTGATAACACAAGGGATCCCACCCTATTTGGTACCGTTTACTCCTAGGAAACATTTTGGAAGTAAACTTATCCCCATCCTATTTTGTCCTATTTTGTACAGTAATTTGAGTTCAAGACTTTTATCATAAAAAAAAGAGCAATTTTAACATTATTAATCAAAGTTCAAATAATAAGAACGATGAAAGAGAACATAACAATGTTATATAGTCATACGGAACAGGAATGCTTGAAATCTTCCCAACTTCAGAATTTTTAAACTCTTTTTTTTGTTTTAATTTAAAACAAAGAAAATTCTTAACATACAAATCCACAACGGCACACTTTTTATCCCTGGGTAGGTGAAATTTCCCATCTGGGGAAAAATTTGCTTCAGGTTGGGAACCCCTGTGATAAAAGATTGCAGATGCACAAGCAGGGGAAAGAGAGAGGACGGGGGACCGCTGAAATAATGCATTTCCCCCCATCCCTCTGAGCGTGATCCATTCTCGGAACTGCGACAGAGACGAAACGCCAGGTTGAGCGCATTGATATGACCCGCTCATCGATAAACCTGCTTATCATTTTAATCTGTCTGTTGCATTTTTTGGTCCGCTGTTTTTACTTTATCTGTCTGTCTATTTGTTTGTCTGATCGTCTGTCTGACGCTTAGATTGGTGCCCGTCTGTCTGTTCCCTTTGCTATTTTAATTTTTGTTTTAAGTTTATTTAGATAGGGCGGAACCAGGTTCTAAAGTTTAGGGAGAGCAAGCACATAAAAATGGCGCCAGGACGCGAACCCAATGATTTTATATTCGTTTTACATCTTCAGTTTTTACTTCAAAAACAAAACGAAACGAAGAAACAACTATAAAGGAGGTACATTGTTATTTTGTACTTAAAATTGAAACACCACTAAAAAAGAAGAGTTTAACAGTACTGTAAAAATACCAAAGAAAATGAATGAAATTCTCACATGGAAGCTAAAGAGTTAATTAAAGTATTGGTGAGAAGGCGCCACTTTTGAAGAATGTGCAGTTCCCCCTACACCCCCGGTAGCTCCGCCACTGTATTTAGATTGCATACATGAATGTGGGCTTTGTTTTGAACTTTGGACCTGGGCAATACAAGGGATAGCTTTGTTCATGATAATTGTTGCAATTAATGTATATAGTGGAACATCGTATATCTCTCTCGCCAGTAGAAAATATAAATGTCTTATTCTAATACCCCCCCCCCCCCCTCTCTCTTTCTCTTTTTGTCCAGCTGTCTGTCTGTCTTTCTTTCTAACAGCCCCTCTCTCCCACACTCTCTCTGTCTCTTTCTCTCTCTCTCTCTCTCTCTCACTCCCCTTCTACTCCTTTTCTCCCTCCCCCTTCTCTCTCATCTCATTAGTACTACAATCATGACTTTTTGTGTGTTCAAATCGTCCGCTGCTCTGAGCTTAACGTCAGAAGATTCCAGGCTCCTGTCTGTACTATGAGACGGGCATAGGCCTACCTGTAATCCTGTACTGTTTAAATATTGATTTTGCTTTCACTTTCCAATTATTATAAATGTCGGATTCAGAAGAGATGTTAAAAAATACCGAATGAATATCCTTTCGTAATGCCATTTGTATAGAACATCAGACGTGTTATTTGATAAAACAATCTGAAATTCACCGCTTTTGTTAGGAAATTGCGCAGCTCGTTTAAAAAAGAAAAGAAAATGCATAGATATTGATTATGGCAATAATTTCTATGCTTTTACAACGCTTTTGCGAGCATTACTTGACAGTGGTGTGTTTCCTGCATGATTTGGTTTGGATGTGGCTAAAAAGAGAGAAACAACCAAAAAAGCCTGTATGTAGCAAAGCTCCGAGTTAGAAACAAATGATTGAAAAAGTTCCAATAAATCTCAAAAGAATTAAAAATGAGAAGGAAAAATGACTTAATGTTAATTCCTTTTAATTTGCACTTCTTTTTGTGATTTATTGTAATTTTTCTTTAGTGTTTAAAACTTTAAACACCCTTTTTTTCCTTTTCATTTCTACTTTCTCTTATTCCTGATTTATTATAACTTTTCTTGATAAAACACACGTTTTGTTTCTAAGGCAGGGCTTTTTTTTTTACTTATTACTTATACGTGGCCCCAAGCCTTCCTGCAATCCGACATAATTTCTGTAGTTTTTTAGAAATTAGTTTGTCAGTGTTCTATAAGACTGTATTATTTCTAAAAATGTTATTGCTAACTCCATTATTTTAAAGTAATCTATTATTTTCCCATGCCAGATCCAGTTTCCTTCTGAATAATGTTTGGTAATGCTACTTGGAACATAATTATTATTTCTAAATTCCTTTTAGTTATGTTTTGTTTCTCAGTAAGGTATTCAGAGCTAGAGAGTCCCCCCCCCCCACCCCCCGGAAATACCCCTAATAACCAACAGCCTAAATTTATTATTCTTTCAGATTTTCTTTTTGGTTTTTCCCCTGTTATTTTGGTTGAAAGGGTAAGATGCAGGGTTTAGGATTCGATAAGATTTAGCGTTGAGGAAGAGGGCCGGGTTAGGGATTGGTGCGTATTCGTACGCGCCCTTGGCGCAAAACGCTTTGGGGTACGTACGCACAAGTAACAACAGCCTTTTAGAATACACACGCGTTTCCATTGAATGAAAAAGTCACGCAGAAAAAGCCCTAAAAACACCCTTCATGGGACCAGACTTTTACTTGTGGAACTTAGCGGCTTTACTACAAGATCTGAAGGAAATAATCGCATTCAGCAGAGCCGATTTATTTATAATTCATGCTCAGTGCAGTAAGCAGAACTTGAAAATGCGTGACAAAATTTTAAAGACATCATGCAAATGAAACAGCACAGGAGAAAAAGATTAGAATATTCCTTACGTCAGGGGGACAAACGTTGTAATTATTCGACGGTTCCGTGCAAGAACCGGATAACTGCAAAAACCGGATATCTACACTAGCACCGCCATTTATGTCACTGTGACCGGTATTTTTACCACTATAAATTTCAAGTCTGTCTCTTTATTCATTTTAGAGTTATGGACTACTTTCAAAATCGCATAACTACATTGTGTACACATTTCCACTGCAAGAAACGCATATCTACGTTAACCGGTTCTTGCAGTATTCAAAATCACCTGTGCCAAACAAAAAAAGGGCTAAGTTGCACTTGTCCGTTCCTTGCAGTCACCTCTTTTGTTCAGGAAATCAGTTTCAGTCACTCATGTGCTATTAGAAATTTTATATCTGCACATAATCACCGTTTCACATCGTACTCAGTACTGCAAGAACCGTATACGTTCACAGGAAAACGGATAACTGACAGAACACAGTTACCACAAGAAGCGGAGATCTACATTTTTTTGGTAGTTTTCTCAAGAACAAAACAAGTTGTAACGAATTTACATGTCTTGCCTGTTGCAGTGTGGTAAACACTATCTTAAGTATCACTGACATAAAAGAGAAATAAAAAATAGAAATTTAAGAAAAGGTGAAAAAACTTCCAACCTCAAAACTTCAAAAATGTAGATATCCGGTTCTTGCCTCGAACCGTCGTATTATTACCAGTTGGCCTGCTGAATAGGGAAATACGCACACGTGATTTTTAAAGTTGATTTCGATCACAAAAATGTGAAATTGAGGCGCAGAACAAAATTTCCTGTCATACTTTTTAATTCTACTGGAAGGAAATGTGTTGTTGTTGTTTTTTTTGTTGCTTAAAATGTCGGAACAAAAACATTTTCTTCTCTTCAACTGTGGCTCAAAATCAACGAAAATGTTAAAGATATAGCGAACTGCAAGACCGTTTAAAATACGTCAACGTACACCTTTACGTCTTTCTATGCGTAATTCGACATTTTGTGGAATTTAAGGCTCATGGGTTAAAAAGCCTTTCATGATTTCGTTGAAGGCCTTGATTCCTTTATAATATGACATGATGATATTATTATTACCTCTGTACGTGCATTGTATTTAAAAGACTTAACTCTGATTAGCTAAAACAACTCTCACATTATTGTAATTGTTCTCCTCTGTGTTTTTGAATGCCTACTCTTGTTGTCTGTTCAATTTCCTTCGAATTGATGCATAATAAGATCATATTTTAGCTAGAATTGCTTTATAAATAACAATTAAAAAAATCATATGCAAGCAAAACTGAAAAATCTAAAATAATTTCCGAGGATCCAGAGTGAAAAATGCAGCTAATAAGTTATATTATTTGAGTGTATCACAATGAATCCATCAATCCATCATCCATACAGATCACAAAGTAAAAACAACGAGAATTATCTTTATTGTTGTGAGCGACAACATTTGCAACCACTGAATTTTTCCCTCCCCTAGTTTACAACGCAGTGAGATATGAATTGTAAGCGGTCTGTCAAGTATTATCGAATTACATATAGCGAACACTGAAGAACAGTAAAACCTGGGACTGTCGTCTACTTACTCACTCCGTGTCGCTCCTGCACGCTCGCTGGCACACAACTGAGGCCTGGGAATGTGCGGAATGATAAACCCACTGCGAAGTGTGGGGGGGGGGAGGGGGGAAATCAATGCAAGAGCTGCTCACCTGCGGCTGTGCGTTGTCGTGGAATATACGTGTGCGCACGTGAGTTGTAATGCATGCATTGTTTGATGGGGTGAGGTAGGGATGGGGTTGTGGGAGAAGAAGGTATAGAATTAATCGTACGGAGTTACCCAGACAATGTGACTGAAGAATAGGGTAGGGAAAGAAAGAGAGAAATGCAGAGAGAGAGAGAGAGAGAGAGAGAGAGAGAGAGAGAGAGGGAGAGAGAGAGACAGACAGAGAGAGAGACAGAGAGAGAGACTCAGAGAGACACAGAGAGACAGAGAGAGAGAGAGAGAGAAGAAAGAAAGAGAGAGGGAGAAGGGAAGAGAAATCGAACAGGATATATATAGAGGAAGAAATAGACAGAAAGAGTAAGAGAGAGAGAGAAAGACGGCGAGTGGGAAAGACAGAGCGAGACAGAGAGCGACAGAGAGACAGAAACAAAGAGAGAGATAGAAAGAAAGACAGAGAGTGGGAAAGAGAGAGAGAGAAAGACAAAGAGAGACACAAAGAGAGAGAGAGAGAGAGAGAGAGAGAGAGAGAGAGCTGGAGAGAGAGAGAGAGAGAGAGAGAGAAGGGCGAATATAGGAAACAAATAATAGACTGTAAGGAAGCGTAGATAACAAATCTGCAAGAAAACATTCGGAAACCTGTACAAGATGCAAAGGAAAATTCAAACGTCAAAAAGAACAGATGGAAAAAAAGAAAGTAAACAGCATTTTTTTTTCTTCGGCTTGAACATCCAGACATGATTATTTTACCGGTGCATGCAACGCCAGCTGAATACAAGGAATCACACTTAATGTCTTACTACAGCTTATCTTCTTCTCTCCCTGAAAATCAGCTTTTCAGATGAGCTGATAGATAGATAGATAGATAGATAGATAGATAGATAGATAGATAGATAGATAGATAGATAGATAGATAGATAGATAGATAGATGGATGGATAGACAGATAGATAGATAGATAGATAGATAGATAGATAGATAGATAGATAGATAGATAGATAGAGAGATAGATAGATAGATAGATAGATAGATGGATGGATGGATGGACAGATAGATAGATAGATAGATAGATCAATAGAACGATAGATAGAAAGATAGATAGACAGACAGACAGACAGACAGACAGACGGACAGATAGATAGATAGATAGATAGATAGATAGATAGATAGATAGATAGATAGATAGATAGATAGATAGATAGATAGATAGATAGATAGATAGATAGATAGATAAACATCATATTTTACTACGAAAGAACTCAATTCAATTTTTTAAGGTTTTAAATAAGGATATAACTAACGCCGCTAAAGACAACGAAGCCCAAATTTTCTGTGGAGCTGGCCGTTTCTGCAGGGGGCTACTTATATCAGAATTGCCATAAGACGGACATTGAATGGGGTCATGTCTCCGCGCCACCGACCTCCAGAAACGACAAGTGCAGGTAGTCCTTATCTTCAACACTCACGACAAGGAGGATTTTGAAGAAAACATGGGCAGATCGGGCAACGACCAGTTAACATGCAAAGCATTCGGTCAGCCGTGTAACGTGTACATCCGCCCACCAACCATTCTAATTATAGAGAAGTAAGTGAGGATTCTGGTCATGTTTCTCCAAACTCAGCCACGATTCTCGCTGCCAGTGCTCATGAACGCAAAAAGGCTAACACGAAGCGTAATTTGTTTTATATTACTAGAGAGCTGGGGTTCCTAAAGTAGTGAGACAAATAACCATACCTTAACAGAGCTTGAGGATTAACATGTACGCCCTAAAACTCTGGGACTATATGACTAAACGTTGAGAAACAATGTGGACTACCTCAGCTTTTGACGATAGTTTACAAATTCCGTCCTTAACTTGACTTAATTACGATATATTTGAACCGTAGAAAAAAGAGACATATTTTCATTCATTGAGTAGAATGGAAAAGTGTGATCAGAAATTTCGCTCCGACAAAGTGACCACCGTTCTATCCGACACACAGGGTACCGAGACAATTCAATTCGTCATATTCTATCAGTCGATTTGGGCGAGTATTACCGATGTCAACAATGCAACAATTTGCACCGCATCCCTTCATAACTCAACGAAAAAGAGTGGTACTGACCGTAATTATTTAGTGAACATAATTATAGTGAGAGAATGAATGGTTCGTCTCTGTATTCTATTGATCTATGAACGGCACTTTAACTAATTATAGCAGATATGAATATTGTCATAGGTTGCCCTCACACAGACTGCGGTATGGTTCTATGTATACCTTACACTCAGTTCAGAAATTTAACACTAGGGTATAATGTTTAATCTGTTGCACAGTTTGGATAGACATAGATGTGATAGGTTTGTAAAGAGACCACATGCACTTTAATTTAAGAATGTTGTTACAAGTACGTAGGACCCCCAAATTTTTTTTGCGCTAGAGTATTTAAAAGCCTTTTGTGACTCCACAAGTAAAAATCTCTTCCCGAAATGCTCCTAACAACAGCCTTAATTAATTATTGATTAATTATTCTGTCACATTTTCTTTTTGATTTCCTCCTATTTTTTGGTTGAAAGGTTAGGGGGCAAGTTATTCAATAAGATTCATGGATTGAGGATAAAGACGAGTTAGGGATAGATCAGGTAACTATAGGTAAGCTCCCCTAGTGCGAAACGCTTAAGGGCGTAGTACTTATGAAAACAGCCCTGATTTAAAAACTTAATGCCATTTCTGCTATTTTCCAAAGCAAATTTCTGTCATTTACACAGATTAAGATTGCCCAGTACCATGTAATGATACTAAATTTGGTAATCCATACACTGTGTAGTAAGTTATTCGTGTCAACAAGTAAACGCGAAGACACAAAACTGTGATTAACGTAATACCTAAAATAATGAAACAAACTGCGTTAAGACACCTGATCCCAGAGATCTGTTAGTTTCTAGTTTGTGTCTTTTTTTTTCGTGAATAATTTGTATATTTATCCTCTGTCCTAAGTGCTGGTGAGTTGGGTTATTTCTGTACATCCAGTTATGTAACTGGACTTATTTAGATCCGATGTGTACACTCTCTACACTTCTTTACGACAACCCCAATTTGTTTGACATGGGGGATACAGTAGAGACGTAGAAGTGTGCATACCGTCGAAAAGATGCTAAGCCTTTAGCCTAAAGATGTTGAAAGAAACTCAGTGAACTGGTTGATCCCTAATTCCTTACAGTGATACAGTATCAAATTCGATTTCATTACTCACTGTTACTGTTGTTTCACACGTGGTGATCTAACGTAATTCCTAGGATACGGACCATAATTGTGGTAGTTATCATACTATATTATTACTTCATAGTGTCACGTATTCCTAAAGTTACGTTGGGGTACAAACTGCCTGTTATTGTTGTGCGTAAGTTTAAAAGAACGACAATTCTATTGGAATTCACTTTAATATGTTTTCTTGTTGTATGATTCTACTGAGGTGCTTTGTAAAATTTGTATATTTTTTTTGGCCATATTTGAGTTGTTGTACTTAGATGCGGGTATAAACGCCAATACGCAAGTAGGCTACTAAAAAAAAAGAGAAAAGAAATCTTTACAAGAAGAGGCGGCTCCCTGTATTTCATCATCAGTTTTCCTCTGCCTTCAAAAGTACACGGTATGAGCAGTTCAGAAACTCGTGTATTAATTACTAACGATTTAGTCCAGCCTTGCAAACATACACACATACACACACAAGGGAAATCAATCAATTTTGCTGTTCTCTATCGCCCCCAGAAACAGCCCGCCAGCAATGATCAGCTGCACCAGAGCGTACGTAATTACCCCCAAGAAGCGTTTTCTTTATTGCACAAGATAGGGAAACATTGCACGTCGCCGGGTTTAACGCACGATGAAGCAGCAAAACGCCACGGAGATCAGGAAGACAACAGGAGGTTCTGATGTTCTTTCTTGTTTGTAGTTATTTGATAAACAACGACTGCTGCGTCGGTTTTCCTGACCATCCTCGATATCATGAAAGTGACTGATGAAAGAATGATTTAAGGGCTATTTCACAGAGAAAGGACAGTCTGGTTCTGTCAGATCTACAGCACTACTTATTCTCCAAGCTAACTTTAAAAAGCAAAACAAACAAAAAAAGGCGTTTTGTTGTTTTTCAAGCGACCCAACAACGCACTCTGACAGTACTAAAACAAAAATATTTTATGGGAAACTAATACTTACCAGTGTGTTTCTTGTTTTACGATTTCACTGTCGTAAATAATTTGAAACGGGCACGGCAAGTGCAGTTTCATTTCCGATTCAAGAAACACACAGAATTATCTACCAATTATCTAACAGTTAGAGACGCCTGCACATTAAAACATCAACTGGCTGTCGATTTTTTTTTCTGCTCCAACCACAGACAATAATGTCATTTCAGATAAAAAAAAATGATATAAAAAAAAACAACAACAACAGCACCACAAGAAACAACAAGATCGTCGACAAGAAAGGTCAACCGTCTCCATCTATCGATAAGTCAATAACTTGCCCTCATCCCTGTCTTCCGACAAAAGACAATATGATTATAGCGATGAGCATAAAATCCCTGGGATATATTATTTTGAGCCATGTTCTATCTTTTCTATGTCCTGAAATAAATCAATCTTTGTGGAGTGTGACTTAGTGTGTTCCTCGCACAAGAACTTTGGTCTGGATCTGCAAGCACATGCCACAGTATCGCTGCAGTACAAGACAATGTTGACACAAATCGAACATTTAGCAAAAAGAAACAGAACCATGTCTTTCTGGAATCACCGGTATTCTATCCCAAGAATACCTGACCATCCATTCTATTTAAGTTACCATAGACTTCATACTTTAATGTTATAATTCATGTGTATTTAGAATCTGTAGATTGTTCAAATTTGTGTGGTTAGTGATCAAACAAAGGTTAATGTTCAAACCTGGGAAATTACGCGCGGATCTCACTTGATGACTCCGTTGCAGCCAACAGTCTTGATGAAATCCTAACGAATGTCAACTTACGGATAAGTGTCCTTTCTTTGGTGTAATTACCACACAATCAACCCTCCCAAGTCTATGCGGATGGACAGTCTTGATAATTGCCTGACAGTTTCAGGGGTGATATTGTTTCCACATTTCAACATCTCAGTCTTAAATGATACCAAACAAAGTTGGATTATCCGCGATCCATGTCACTCCTAAGCACTAAATGTTCATTTTTTTCTTCTCCCTTTTGTTTTCGGGTTCAGACTGGAATGCCACTTTGTCCAGTTACCTGACGCGCATGAACTGAAGATTTATGATGTGTATGATTATGTGATTCTGGGTCAAAAAGGTTGTCATCGGGCATTTGAGTTCACACAGAATATTTCCCACTTCAAATTGAAAAATTACACAGGAAGTCAGTGGTTCAATGAATGTTTAGAAATTATGATAGTAAGATAAGTTGGTGATATTATGATTATTAGGAAAACGTCTATTTTGACTAACACCCTTCAAATGCAGCGAATATGATGCTAGACAAAATCTGGCAACTATGACCATCTGTCAGTCTCGTATTTATTTTGTTCAGATGTCACGTGCATAGCATGGAGAACCGAATAAGTAAAGGATTAAAGGCACCTCTGGCAAAGTAAGTAGACAATTCACTATAAATATACAAAAAAATCTGCTTAAGTCTGAACAGATTTGTTCCATAAGGCAACGTAACCAGATTACATCGTGTTTTTACGAAATATTATAAAAACCACAGAAAATCTGTGGTTTCGCAGCACAGCTTGATGTAGAGTAAAAAATATGGCAGAAAGAAAAGAATCATATGTAGCAAAGCCTCGCGTTAAAAAAAAAAATACTGAAACGATACGATAAACTGCTAAGGAAACGGGAAACTGGCAAATCTGTGTACATCCATGGAGTGAAATTATTAACTTTTAGGTCGTTCTACAGATCTACATAATTCTTTTCGGGTAATTCTTTTCCAAGGTATTTTTTTTTTTTAGTTACGATATCAATAAAATATCTGCAAAAATTAAACCTGTGACAAAGCAGAGACCTTGCAGCGGAACAGAAGTTCGAGCCACTCTATCCACAATCATAATATTATTAACTACATATTATTCAGGACATAGATAAAAAAAAAAAAAAGTCTAACAGAAGTAACGACATCTAACAAAAAGCTCTCCTCCGTCTTATCAAGTCAGTGCATGTACGTAGGCTAGAGACCTAAGCCATTTCATTGCCCTACTGTCTGGCTCTACAACCCGGAATCTCAGACTCGTAACCCATACTCACGTATTCAGGATGCGAGATTGTCCCCTCACTCCACGATGACAAATTCCACCCACTGTGAATCGGAGAGTTGGCGCATCGACTTTTTATACGCGGGCGTTTGATTGGTAAACCTCTAACGAGGCCGTGCCTGATTGACCAATCGATCATGTCCTTTAGACAGCGTTCGTGCCTTTTCTTGGAGTCGGCACGTGGCGGGAACATTTTAAGTGAAACAGTGCAGGACTGACGGTCCCTGGACAGAAAAGTCTTCAAACGTAGTCGGCGAGGAAGGAATTTGGTATAGTGGGTCATTGTTTCCGTTCATGGATATATAGTGTATCCCTTTGGCATGCAGGCAAGATGGAACCAATTTTGGATGTAAAGCGAAGGGGTCTTAGTTTAGTACGAGGAAAAAAAAAATGAAATAATGGCCCATTTCTGCTTTCAGAAACTCCACTGTTGAAAACCCCCATGTTATTTGATTGTCATTTAGGTTATTGGCTGTGAAAAAAATATATGTCCACAATTTGAAAGACCTATGGTAATCTGCTTTACATAGAGATATAGCTCGGTGAATTTCAGCAAAAA
>OZ007578.1:40926284-41023784 GCA_963931925.1 Onchidella celtica
ACACATAATGGAGAAGGCCTGCCGAAGTAATGTGCAGGGTGTAACTCAGTTCAGCCACAAGCCAGAGATAGGACATTGTCATTTTCTGGGGACAACTATCTGAAAGTATGCCAATCACTGAGTCACTTGATTAATTGGTTCGATGATTAGTAATTTAATGAAATACAATAGTATAATTCTGGGTCCCTGACACACGCAGAAACAGCCACCGGCTTACCAAGAAACAAGTGATGCCACTCAGTTCGAAAATCCCCCCAAAAGATATTTCGTACCAACTCTTCAGCACACTTTATGGCAGCTTCCGATAATGGACTTTTCCTGTAAGCCTATAAATCACGTATTGTATAGGGGTCTTGAGCAGTTCTCCTCCCAGAAATGCACTTTCATACTCTTATAGATATAACGGTAAAATTATTGATGTGTCCTTGCTCTAGGTAAATACTTTCATTCATTATTACACCCCCTCTATTTTTTGCTAACTGCTACGTTTATTGTGCTATTCCCTTTCCACAAAGGAACTAATGACAAAGGAAAATCTTGAGTTTAACGGCGCATGAGCACGATATAGGGAACTTTGCACATGTCATGGTTTTTATGAAAAGGAACAGGAATATCTTTAAAATCTGAATGAAGAGCCAGCGGTAAAGAGCGTTTTGATTTATAATTCAACAAAATACGCCTCCATATACTATATATATCAGGAGTGGCCAAACCGTGGTTCGCGGGCCACATGAGCTCTTTGACCTTCAATATGCGTCTTGTGTAATTAATATGTTGGTTGAGCTCTTTTTTCATCACAGTTAATATAATTAAAAGGTAAATAAGAAGAAAAAAAAATTCAAGATTTATAATTATTTACTGGGTATGAACTGAGACCCTAATGGTTTCAAACATAACTTTAATGTTAGTAGTTAGTAAAAATGTTTAAGAAAATAAATCCTAATTTCGTTGCTAGATCTGAGTGAGGCATTGTTCTTTAGTGCTGATAGTAGGAGGGAGAGGGGTTGAAGAGAGTTACCTCACTCACGTTATGTACATTAATGCAGTGAAACGCAAAACTTTGAACTGTGCAGACCTGGTTGGGACACTTTGGATACAAGTTTTGTTTACAAGTGTCTGTGGAGACTGTCGCGATGTGGGTTAGATGGGGAGAATTCGACTGACACTCTTTCGAGGTCCGCTCCCACAATCGACGAACACACAAAAAAAATACTTGCACTCTAAAAACTAAATAAATCAATTGCTTTGATTTTTAGCACAACTGTAGGGCAGTTTAATTACAGGAATTAATGTAACAAATATAATTATAAATATAAATATCAATTCAAAGGCAACTGAATCTAACTAATGAAACTACAGCTTTCTATAAAGACTAACTTATTCACTCTAACTACTTGCAGGTCATATGAGTTAGATGCCAAATAGAATCCGCGCACGTGGCGACGGATATAACAGTTTAAATTCTATTAATTCAATGAGACATGTTATGATATGGACATTTCCTCTAGAAAGGCCATGGAGAATGCTTGTACAACCATGCGTTGTCTGGCGGTAGCTCTGAAACTGTCTTCAAAAGTAAGTAGAACGGTTCACTTTCATCATTACAAATTAGTATGGACTCTCACCATCCATGCGGCCCTCACTGGGAGTGAGAGCGCTGGATGTAAACGCTGTGGGTTCATATCAAACCAAGTAGCTTAGGCTCTGGAGCTTTAAAACATCACGCTCCTCACAATATGGACTGCTCAACTGCGTCTCTATGTCTCTCATCTGGCTGAGGACTATCGCCGTCCACCTCGTAAATGGATTGTCTACATGTGGCCTCTATCTAAGCTCTGCACGGGTTTAAATACTAAAGCTATGTCTCGACCTTCCGTCCAGATTCATACATTTGATTGGTGCAGTCGCTTCAGCTCAGCCTGCAATATTAATTTATGCTTGCCATGGCCTTGCGCCAAAATCAAGGTCAATTTTACGGTCTAGACAAAATTTAAAATGCGAAACATTAACTACTAAAATCTTCAAACCCCGTGCTTTCTACTCTTATGCACGAATTTCCGAACGCCAACTAAGCGTCTAAATAAAATACCTTTACTCGCCCCTTATCTATGTTAATCAAAATCACGGGGTCGAGAACTGCTCTGTCATTCCTAGCTATACATTTATTCTGTCTCGCCCCTCCTTCTCTCCATCTATCAGAAAAAAGGTGTTTCAAAACAAACTGTTCACGAGAACAGCTCAAGGACAAATTACGCTGGTTATAATCAACAAGATCGTAAAAATTAACTCACTGACGTCGTGACCTAGCACGGCATTTATGATCCTAATGTGATCATGACAGAGACCCACAAGACCTCTACCAAATACGTTCGGTATAGTTAAAACAATCATCCGCCAAGATTTTGAAAAGATTTTGTAGACATGTATACTTGTGATTACTGAAACTAATGTAATACAAGTTGACAGCTTAAAAAACTGCACACGTGAGTAAATGTTGTTCCATATAGGTATTTCCTAATATTTATATAAAATTTTTGTAGCTAAATGTGTATGTAACAATGAAAACATGTGTGTTAATTTTGTTCATACCTTGTGGCTCTCGAACATCTGAAGTTTATTGTATGTGGCTCTCGAACATCTGAAGTTTATTGTATGTGGCTCTCGAACATTTGAAGTTTATTGTATGTGGCTCTTAAACTAAGAAAGTTTGACCACCCTTGCTGCATAATTATGAAGCTGTTTAAAATAAATTATTTTTAAAAGTTTGCGCTTTGAACTGACTTTTTTTTTATAACAGGCTGAATTCTCCGTCTCCGAAGCCAAAATCAATACTATAATACAGCTCACCGAGATAGGGTAATTTCGGGAAACCGATACAAAGTTATGCAGAAAGTGTAAAGAAAAAAAAATGATATCGATGTGAAAACTTTGAGTTGACATATTAGAATTACCCGTTATCATTTTCTCCTCCAGGGCCAATTTTCACTCAAACAGAATTAACTGTGTAGCCTCAAGTTTTAAAACAAATCTTTGGGGAATCGAGACCGCCCGTATCGTTGACATTTAATTTGTGTCAGCGTGTATGTATGTGTTTATAGTGGGGATTGTGGGTGTGCTGTGGTATAAAATGACAATTTGGACTGTTTTCTTTCATTCCCAAAATTATACCTTTTGGACGAGATTAAAAAAAAAAAAGAAAAATAGAGAGAAAGTGAAGATAAAATTAATAAGTGGGCAAAAAGAGAGAGAGAGAGAGACAGAGAGAGAGAGAGAATGAAAGAAAGAAGGAGAAAGAGGAAGAGAGAAGGAGAGAATCACACACGTATACACATGGACATACGAAGAGAAAGAGAGAGAGAGAAGGAAAGAAAGACAAAAAGAGAGAGCGGAAGAGAGAGAGCGGAAGAGAGAGAGAGAGAGAGAGAGAGAGAGAATCACACAGTGCACACATGGACATGGAGAGAGAGAGAGAGGGAATGAAGAAAGACAGAAAGAGAGAGAGAGGAAGAGAGAGAGAGAGAGAGAGAGAGAGAGAGAGAGAGAATCACACATGTGCACACATGGACACGGTAAGACAGAGAGAGAAGGAAAGAAAGGCAGAAAGAGAGAGAAAGCAAGAAAAACAGAAAGATAATCACACACGTGCACAGATAGACATGGGGAGAGAGAAAAAAGGAAAGAAAGACACAGAAAGAAAGGGAGAGAGGAAGAAAGAGAGAGGGAGAGAGAATCACACACATCAACATAGAAAAAGAGGAAAGAGAGAGAGAGAAAGAAAGAAAGAAAAGAGAGAGAGAGAGAAAGAGAAAGAAAGAGAGAGAGAGAGAGAGAGAGAGAGAGAGAGAGAGAGAGAGAGAGAGAGAGAGAGAGAGAGAGAGAGAGAGAGAGAGAGAGAGAACAAATGTCTTGGTGACCCTGATTTTAAAACAATTCTACAATTTCATTCCAACGGAGTTTTATGGCCCTGAAATTCCAGGCTGCGTCCGGAATTGTCAAGTGGAGGTTGACATGTGGAGGAAAAGACAGGGAGAGAGAACAGAAAGAAAGACAAAGGCGATTAGAATCGAACCAGATCTGACGTGTGAATCGATGTATTGCAACAGAACTGACAGTTTGTGCGGTGTTTCTGTGACTATTTTGTCAAGACTGCAGGCTGGAAACACGGGCAACTGTAAGTGGCTTTCAGGTCCTTCAACAATGTTTTAAGGGCAAGCAATGAAACCTTTGAGACAAGGGGAAATTATAGTCCAGTCCCCAAAGGATAAAAATTTCACCGTGGACATTTCGGAGAACCTTTTGTAATTGCTGTTTTCTTTATCGGAGTGACAATTTTTTGTCATGTAGCACAATAATATTGGGCCCGAGACACAGGATACTAAGACGAATCAATTCGTCATTCTCCGTCCGTCCACTTGCGCGTGTATCATCGATGTCAACAATGCAACAATTCGCACCACATCCCTTCATAATTGAACGAAAAAGAGTAATATCGGCACTCACCGTATTTATACGCGCGCAATTTGTGGACATATAGTGGAAGAAGGAATGGTTCGTCTCGGTATTCTGGTTTCTCGGTTTGGGCTGTCTCTGTATGAGTATTATTTTTAGGGAAAAGGTTAGAATCAAGTTTAGCTTATTCGTCAGAACATTTTTTTCTCTGGCTACATGGTCCCAATTGCTTTTTCAGAAATTGGCCATAGTTTAGATATAAAATCCTATTGTACCTGTTTTGGGTGCTTGCCCAAATTGTCTATACTTTTTTTCCTCTCCCTCTCTCATAATGTTAACTTTTCCAGTCCATAACGATGTCAAAATACATCAGGCATGATTATAAATGCCAGATAATTCTTCCCAGAAGACTTTCCACTGTTCTCTAATATTGTTGCATGTAGCTGGTGTTCTGAAGCATCACTGGTATTTCCATGCCAACTAGGGAGTTTACAACAACTTTTTTGTGTTATAAAAAGACCGTATTAAAATGTGACACGGTTGAAATCGCTTTATCTAGAGAAATGTTAGCGAGGCACATAATTATTACACTTCATTGCCATAAAATATTTCAGTATGCTCAAAAGAAAGATAAAATCATATCATCCTGCTTACCATCCTATGTGGAATAATACTGTGCAGAGCGGGTGGGTATTTTTTCTGTAACTTTTCCCCCACGTTTTATCAACACCCCATCCCCCTCACCCCCCCCCCCCTTGCACATACACACCCATACACATTTTTCTCTCTAACTTAAAGCTTAAAGTAAGAACTACAGTATTTAATATTATATAATTTTTGTTGAATGAAAAACAAAATCTTTTGGACTTTCTTTTAGTCATTTGTTGCCAACGTTGGGCTTTGCAAAATACACTTTTTTTTTCTTCTGGCCACATTTCAACTTTGGATTAAGGCCTGATTTCCTGTGAATTTTTCAAAAATTGAATTTCTTCATTAAAGCTTAACAATAGCCGCGCTAGTTATTGTAAAATCCGTTTCACTTAGTATGGATGAGTGGACTCAGGGCAACAATTTACAAGTGCACCATAAAAACCACGTCATTATTTCGGGAGGCAATTCGTGACGTGCATGATTTGGCACAGAAGCTGTTTGGGATGCAGCGAGCGTGAGCACAGTTTCAGGACAGGCACGTAGGGGGAAGTAATGCATTACGATTAAACCTCGTCAACATTCGATTAAATCGCTGGCAAGCTCATTTCCCTCACAAAGACTGGGGATCTCCAGATCGAAGCTGATCAAAGAAAGACATCACCCTTGTTCAGAGAAGAATATAACATAGTGCTTATAGGTTGCAATGACATGCGTCACGGTTTGGTCTCAGATATGCCATTATTCATTGACCCAATGCAAATTGGGTCTTTGAAGTTCGGCCTATTATTTAACAATATTTTTTTTTGAAATACTTCCATTTTCTCATTTTCTTTTTTCTCTTTCACTTGTTCTTCTCCGTTTTAACTGCTCCCTTTCTCTCTTTCCCACTCTGGCTTTTCGTTCCATCTTTCTTTCCCTTTTCCCACTTTCTCCTTTGGATCATTTCCCCGTTATCATGTCCTCTTCTTTCTTTGCGATCTGCAGTTCTCGACATTCCTCTTTTGGCGCCGTCATCCATCCACCTCCCTTTTTTTTTTCCACTGTCCACAAATCCAGAACAGTTACGTTTGTGTCAGTTGATATCCAGAAAAGTTGTTTGTGTGTGTGTGTGTGTGTGTGTGTGTGTGTGTATTTACAACTGCTTCTTTCTAAGAACAGTACTAGCTCGTTGAAAGAAAATGGTTTCCTAGTTAATTTAAATTTATTATGACTTCATATCTTAAAGGAAAAGAAAATGTGCTTGTTTTAGTAAACATTGTCATTCACAACAAGGTGGTCTAGAGGCAAGGTGCTCGCCTCTCATGCCAAGGGTCCCGGGTTCAAAACCCGGCCGGTGCAGACATGTTGGAAGTTTGGGATTTTTCTCATATTTTCGTGTCCCTGATCCTAGTGGGGGGTAAGATCGAGTACCTAGTCTTCTCGGATAAGGACGAAAAAATTCGGAGGGCCCGTGTGCACGTTGCGCACGTTAAAGACACCTTGGCAGTTGGAAATCGTAAAGAGCAGGCCGAATAGGCCGCTGCCCGGGCAAAATTAAATAAAATTCATCCCAACCATTCCCCCCCTCCCTCATCCCCCCCCCCGCAAAAAAAAAACCGCCGACCGGCGCTGCACTGTGGCGACGACGTGCCTACTCCAATTATAACTGGGCTGCAATGGCACAAAGGCAACTTTCCCAAATGGGATTAAAGAGTTATACAAATTCAAATACAAATACAAAATACAAACATACTAAACCTTCTTGGAGAAATCTTTCATAAGATACATAATTAGACATCACCACAGGTTGAAGTAATATTTAAAACAGCACAGAAAACCAATGGGCCGCAGCAGGGCTTAACCCTACAAACACACACACACACACACACACACACGCACACAGATGCAAAGGACCAAACAAGGAACAAACAAAAACATTACAGCAATTAAAAAAAAAAAAACAAGTCTCCATAAACTGCAAAAGACTTAAATTTGGATGAAACAATGAGAATTCGGGCTTCAAGTCTTTCATTCATCAGGTCAAGGCAAACAAGCAAAACATTAAAAAAAAATAAAAAAATGTGCCGATTCCTCGTCCCACCTTAGATTCCAGCACCAGTGACAGGTAAGTACTGTAGGTGCCCTGTGCCTTTTTCCATTCACTCTCAGATATTTTTTTTCTTTTAATTTGACCATTACCAAAGACTCTTGTTGCCCCCTTTTTTTTTAATGCGGGGTTTTGAATCCGATTTTTTTTTTTTCAGTTTTTGGCACTTTTCATACCAAAT
Source organism: Onchidella celtica (assembly GCA_963931925.1). NCBI lineage: Eukaryota > Metazoa > Mollusca > Gastropoda > Systellommatophora > Onchidiidae > Onchidella > Onchidella celtica. Next base: position 40,933,652 of record OZ007578.1, read on the forward strand.
CTCATGTCAAAGTTCATTGTTGTCTGACTCCCCATAAAACTGCAATACTTTTGGAGTCCCTGAGATTTTCGTCCGTTTCATGTTAAGGAATAAAAAATTCTGACACTACTTCGAGGTGCCAGTGAAATGAAAAGACATATTAAAATTTATCAATTAATTCATTTAACTATTGCGACAGCTCTTTTTTGAGCTTCCACAATCTCAAAAAAAAGCACCTTTTAGAACAGTAAAGTGAACGAAAAGACGCCTCTGGAAATGAGAAATGTTAAAAAATTTTTTTTTTAATCTACGATTGGTTGACGCAAGCGAGAGGGATGTTTCCGGATACCGTCAAAATAAGATGAGAATGACTTTATTACCCCATGAGGAAATTCATTTTCACAGTTCAGAGCATTAAAAAACACATACATGTACATGGTATACACATCTTAATCATCATTACAGGAATGTGTCATAACTCGACAACAGACATAACGCATGAAGTAAAATGGCATAGAACCTTGATAATAATATATGGCACATATTATTATCTAGCTATAATGCCTTATTGAGGAGAATTGCGGATGGTAAAAAAACGACCGTTCGTGTTTTTCTCTGAAAAATACATGATCTGAACATTTCAAACACTTGTGCGTCTTGCCGTGAGTGATTTTGAGAAGGTCGATGGACTCACATTCCACGGGACAGACAAACCTGTAGATCTATGTATTTTTTTTTTTTTTTTATCGTGATGTAAATGTCAAGTTGAGCTTTACTGAGGGAAGTGGCTCATTCACATTGTGAACGGGAGAATTAATCGATCTGAGCAAGATTTAATTCAAGAGATCTTCGTTCACAAAACGCTGAAAATACAAAACGTCATTTTCACTTTTGTATCGGGATGCTGATGTTGTCCATGCTTCATGAGTTTAAAGGATTTTAAATTTGGTATTTGTTTGGTTTAAAGTTTTCACGCATTTCTATTTTTATATCAACTGTTAAAATAAAATTCAAATAGAGGATTGGAAAATAATGAATCTGTAGATAAGCAAATCTATCTATCTATCTATCTATCTATCTATCTTATCTATCTATCTATCTATCTATCTATCTATCTATCTATCTATCTATCTATCTATCTATCTATCTATCTATCTATCTATCTATCTATCTATCTATCTATCTATCTATCTATCTATCTATCTATCTATCTATCTATCTATCTATCTATCTATCTATCTATCTATCTATCTATCTATCTATCTATCTATCTATCTATCTATCTATCTATCTATCTATCTATCTATCTATCTATCTATCTATCTATCTATCTATCTATCTATCTATCTATCTATCTATCTATCTATCTATCTAATCTATCTATCTATCTATCTATCTATCTATCTATCTATCTATCTATCTATCTATCTATCTATCTATCTATCAAACTATCTGTCTGTCTGTCTGTCTGTCTGTCTGTCTGTCTGTCTGTCTGTCTATCTATCTATCTATCTATCTATCTATCTATCTATCTATGTGTCTGCCTGTCTGTCTACCTACTACCGACCTACCTACCTACTAGCCTGCCTGCCTACCTCCTATCTATCTGTCTGTCTGTCTGTCTGTCTGTCTATATGTCTATCTATCTATCAGTCAATAAAATCAAATCATGTAAGTAAATAAAATTAAAAAACAACAACCACCAACAATGAAAAAGAGGAAAGAAAAGATAACGCAAATGAACTTTTAGTGATGACAGCGCAAAAGTACTCAGTTTGTGTACCAGAATATATAAAGATTTAAAATTTCTTTCTCATGTCTCGGACATTCCATGCTCATGACCAACTCCTATGTCTCAGCCCGTATGGTTGGCAATTACAGCCATCCAGCGTGATAATTATGGTTATCTCATCGGCTCACAGATGTGACAATCCAGAAAAAAAAAAAAAAAATTTAAATCGGGAAGTCTTGCACGCAACTAGATCTTGACAACGTAATAAAAATTGGTTTCGAATAAAATGTCCACGTCTTGTTAAGTTTGTTCCACAGAAACGACATGAATGGTGAAGTTTTTCGAGGACCCACCACTCTCGCTTTGTCGCTGATATTTAGGAGGCACGGCAAGTCTGATAAAATACGGTGGCGGCTAGTACTGAAAAATGTCTCGCTTACCAAAGGGTATTCACAAGAGATTACTAGAATGCTAATGAATTGGGAAGACCGATGAATGGGCCTTAGAAATATTCGTGGGTAATAAAATACAGGAAAGACGTACTTTTTAAATATTTTTTCTGTCCCCTTTTTGTCTGTGAGGACCTTTTCTATTCACAAATCCATCCATCCATCCACCTATCTATCCATCCATATATCCATCCATCCATCCATTCATCCATCCATCCATCCATCAATGAGGCTCTGACTTACACGTATTATAATTATTATCATTGTGTTTTGTTTGGAGCCTCACTTCCTTTTCAAAGTTCAGTTTCTCCTACTTTCACCGAAAAAGAAGAAGGGCATAATTATTCTTTATACCCGACTCATAAAGACAAGGAGGCGTCCCAGAGGAAAAAAAAAAGAGAAAATAATGAACAGAGGGAGAGAGAGAGGGGGGAGAGAGAGAAAGAGAGAGAAGAAAGAGAGAGAAAGAGATAGAAGAATGAGAGAGAGAAAGAGAGAGAGAGAGGAGGGAGAGAGGGAAAGAGAGAGAGGGAGAGAGAGAGGAGAGAGAGAAAAAGAGAAGAAAAACAGAGAAAGAGAGAGAAGAAAGAGAGAGAGAGAATGAGAGAGGAGAGAGAGAGGGAAAGAGAGAGAGGGATATATATATATAAACAAACAAGCAGTGAACAGAACAATAATTGACAGACAGGCAGACGGACAGGAAAACCGATAGACAGACAGACAGACAGGGACAGAGACATTGAGGCAAGATTCAGAGATGAGGCTAGTAAGAATGAGGGACTCCAAATATCTCATTTTAAAGAATAACTTCCCCAGTTTAATTTGCGTGGAAAAAAGGCGACTAGGAAGAAAAGAGGAAAAATCACCAATGGCTTAAAGAAATGAACGGCAAAATTGATTTCTTGGCCGTCTCCTCAATTAGGACTTGATGGCGCTGGTATCAAGCATCAGTGTATCATATCCGCAAGCAATTTGGCTGGTATCCATACAGAATAGCCTTATTATTTAGCCGTAGACACTGTTGCTTTTGATGAATCAAACATCGTTGATCTGTAGAATCTTTGGCCAAGTTTATGAATGGGTTGAGGTTTGATCGATAGCAAGAAAAACTGAAGAATACTGATGGGAAATGTCCATGGGGACGTACTTTGTCCATCCACACGTTCATCCAAACATCCATGCGTCCATCCATTCCTTGATTAATACATCATCCATCCATCCATCCATCCATTCATCAATCCATCCATCCATCCATGCATCCATCCATCAGTCCATCCACCCATCCATCCACCCATTAATCCATCCATCCGCCCAATCATCCATTTATCCATCCATCCATCCACAAATTCATCCGTGCACGAATCCAGCTGTCCATCCATCCACCCATACGTTCGTCCATCCACCCATCCATCCATCCATCCATCCACCCGTCGGTCCGTCCATCCATCCAGCCATATATCTGTCCACCCATCCGTCTATCCATCCATCCATCTACCCATCCAACCATCCATCTATGCCTACAGCCATCCATCCATCCATTCATCCGTCCATCCATCCATCCACAAATCCATCCATCCATCCACCCCTCCATCCGTCCATCCATCCATCCACTAAGCCGTTTGTAACCCTTTTGTCGTGGATATTTTTGTTGTGGATTCGATGTTTAAAGAAAAAAAACACGTGGAAGCATGAAAAGATCCCATGTTCTGAGCTGGCTGGCATATTAAGCAGTGCATTTTTTGTCCACTCTGATCATCCTGTGCGAGATTACAGAATGTGTCAATTGCAGAATAAATACCACATTGTGCATAACAGCTGTTAAAGCCTCATGTGATCCTTTTGCATTCACAGTCAAGAAAGTGTTTTTAAAAATGCATTGCAGTTGTTTGGTTGTTTTTTTTCGGGGGGGGGGGGGGTGGGTGGGATGGGGGTTGGGGCCAGGTTAAAAAGTTTCCTCCTATCCGCACCCACACCATCTGTCCCCAAAAATACCGCCAAGAAAAAAGAGGTGGGCACAATTCCCCTTCTTGATTTAAATAAGGACTGGGGGGGGGGGGGGTAAAGGGCTACATTAGGATATTAGGCCCTGCTCTGAGCATGGAAACACTAAAGACTTGAATCGTTTCCTAATGCTCATCAAATTGTAATGACAGTTAGAAAGCTTGGGCTTTGATAGTTGTGTGATTAATTTGATTAGAACCAGGGCAGTTTCAGTGTCCTCTAATGCTTGCCGTGTTAGATCTAGACTCTATGAGGCCAAAGCTCCAAAACCATCTGAGAGTCCAAGTCGAGTAAGATGAGGAAGCAAGATGCATTCATCGATAGGGACGACCCACCAAGAGAAAAACTGAATTTCAGTTGATTACCAAATTTACTTCGTGTATGAATAGGACATTAACATATTTCTCAAACATCTCTATTAAGCTTCATGGCTTTTTTGTTTGAGAATGTACGACTGGCAAATCTTTGATAAGAACAATTCAAATGACTTTTTTTCGAACGCTTTTCTTCTTTAAGCCATCATAATAAGATAAATTTCTTTAAAAATTAGGATAATAACACAAAAATGTTCGTTATTTAATACTGTAAACATGTCCATCGCCATGCCCTAAAAAGCTCAGTTTCTCCTGAAATTCCTATGCTGTGTTGCACAAATAACATCTACAGGGCAATGACTAAGTAGTCTTGTCCACAGCATCCGCTCCGCTCTGCCATTTTTTACGGAAAAAGACGCATGAAAAACTATCTTTGCCTCTATAGTGGTGAGGAGCGGAGGGGAATGGATGCTGGTGGACAAGTATACAGAGGCAAAGAGCATTTTACTTTTTCATATGTCATTTTCCGTAAAAATTGCGGAAGGGAGCTGATGCTGTAGACAAGACCAGTAAGCAAACGTCAGCTAGTTATCCATGTGCTATAAGACATGGGTACCGCACTTCAATGTTCTAAAATGAATTCTTTGCCGTTTAAGCCGTTGAAATGAAGGTTTTCCAGCAATAGCGCAATATAGACAGAAAAAAAGACCTTTGTGCAATGCGAGCTATCTGTGTGACAAACAGATAAGAAATTTCAATCAAGATCAGAACAGAACCCAATCATGGATAACAAACAATCCGATTACTATCATGAAAGATCTGTTCGTCTTGCAAGGTATTTGAATTAAATGATATTGCACAAAATGCTACACTGATGTAGTCAAGAAGCTTAACCACCCCAAGTACAAATTTCCCCCCCCCCCCCTCCCCCCAAAAAAATGGACGTTGCTTTTAATCAGTGTTCGGGGCTGTAAAATATAGACCTTTATCTTTCCATCCTATGATATGAAAATGCACATGTTTGGAGGGAGAGGGATGCCAAAATCAATATTTAATTTAAGAGTGGCTGATAATATCTGGAGGGCATTACAAGACACAGAGAAACTGTCGGTCGTGATCACAGCTGTAGTGTATTCATTTACCCTGGTGACGACTCACCATGTTATTGTTACTGAACAACCAGGCAGAGCCACACAAGACGGCTCTTGCAAGTCTGGATCACAAAAATCTGATATAATTTTCTAGTACCCAACTCATTAATTGTTAAGTTACACCCCCAAAGACTAAAACTATGTCACAGCAGGTTAATGTTTCTACGAAGCAATATCCTGATAAATCTAGTGAAACTGTCTCTGTGTTCTTATCGGAACTAGTTTGCGGCAAACAGTAACTTTGGTGATACGGACGGTAACGTAGAAATATTAATTCGGCATCACGGCCCGCATCCCACTGGTGATGGTAGGGATGGGGTGGGGCCTATTTCCTTCTCGGTGTATTCAGCAGAATCATATTTAAACGTTTGACATTGTCTGCATCATATATTAGCTTTATTACCTCCCTTTACCCCTCCCGCACTGCATAATAATTATCTTTCCCTATCTTGGCCATTGCACTGTTCAACCATCAGCTGATCTACTCACGCCGTAGATCAGGCTCGATCACCTTACAGTTCGTTCAGCCCGTCAGTGGCACGTTTTCAATCAGCCATTGGGTTTCCTTAATGAGGCCAGTTAAGACGATATATCTCAGAGAATGAAGCTGATTACTTCCCCCTTGACTCTATGACCGGCGCCATGAGTTGTGGAACTTGACACTCGAATGATTAGTTCCAGAGGCTCATAGTGTCAGTACCACGTGCGTAACGACAACAGGGATCAGTACAAAAGTGCCAGCATGTTTAGTAGTTTAAAGCAAGAAAACACGGTTGTGTAATAACACATCAAAGCACTTTTGTCAAACAGTTCAAATTGAAAAGGTGTTCAGAAAAAGAGTAACGCATTACTATAAATACAATCACAGGATATTTATTTTGTCATAATTGTAACTAACATTATTACCAGATAGACTCACACACAGACACAGACAGACAGATAGACAGACATACACACAGTTAGATAGACATACAGACTAATAGATAGATAGATAGATAGATAGATAGATAGATAGATAGATAGATAGATAGATAGATAGATAGATAGATAGATAGATAGATAGATAGATAGATAGAAAGATAGATAGATAGATAGATAGATAGATAGATAGATAGATAGATAGATAGATAGATAGATAGATAGATAGATAGATAGATAGATAGATAGATAGATAGATAGATAGATAGATAGATAGATAGATAGATAGATAGAAACTTTGACTTACCTCTGTCAAGAACTTTTTAACAGACCAGAATTAATCGCTAATCAAATTTTTTTCATAGTATGAAAACTATGAGTTACCTTTGGTGAATAGAATTCCGACCTTAATGAGTGCGCTCCAGCTGACACTTGTATGCACTACAATATGTTATTTATACTTTACGACGACCTTAGTGAAGTTACAAGAAACAGCCACAAAAGTAAAAGAATTCAAAACACTTCACGTATTGCTCACCACCAAGTATAATTCATATTATTATACCGCGCAAGTGTCTTTTACCCTACATTTGGTTTGAAAAAGTGCCCAACACTAAATAAATCACGTACTTGATAAGAAAATCACTACGGGTGTGAATTCTGTGATATTTCCGTTGAGAACTCTGTATATCCCCTATTTGTTTCCGTAAACCTTAGACCGGAATCTTCATTTGCAGAAGACAGGAAGTTAATCGATAGTGTTGGCGCGTTCATGGGAACATATCCAACCATTTCATTGGCCAATGGTGTCTTTTTATTGCCTCTTCGTTGGGCAGAGGGAAAAACAACATGATACTGGAGGGGATAGACAAATTAATATCTCATGTTCTTTTTGCTGTTAATAGTGTAAGTTACTTTGGGCAATCTTGGGGTGTCAGGGAGGTATCGTACTAAGCCCGGTCAGACACAGTCAAATGCTGGCAGACAAGAAGTGCACACCATAATTTCTTATATTTTCTGAGTAAATCTTGGGAGCCCCAATAAGCCCCGTCAGACACGGTCAGCTTCTGCTACTATTTCTTTGGTGTACCTTCTTCTGGCAGCATCTGACCGTGTCTGACCGGGCTTAGTATGATACCTCCCTTAGAGTCCTATAAGTGGCTTGGTGTTGATTATTATTGGGAACAATGCTTTCTTCATATTGTCCTCGCGTGAGGAGATACCACATAAGATTCCAAGGCACTGTTTTGATAGGCGACATCTGTGCTAAACTCAGCACAATAAGTCAAGGAACAAAATTTCAAAGAATGACAACTCCAAAACGGTTGAACACAATTTATTCATATTTCCCACAATTTGTCTTTGAGACCATAGAATATATCTGTGTAGTTTGAATTCTAAACGAGGTCGCCATTTTGTTTTAACAAGAGTTCATTACAGTTTGATTTATTAGACATAACGGGTTTGTGAGATACTGAAGTTTTATTTTGACATGTGAAAATGTGAGTTGTTCCTTGACTTATTGTGCTGAGTTTAGATTGCTGTTGAAATGGATTTTAATCTCCTGTCACCAACGCACTTGACTGATCGAGGGATAATGTCAGTTTGCTATGACAATCTTGAAGCTCAAAAAATTGTCAACAAATGGGGCAGTATTAAAAAAATATTTTAAAAAACTGTCCTAGGAAATTAATAAGAACAAATGTTACAAACAACAAGAATAAAAATAATAGAATAACAACAACATTATAATCAACAGGATAAGCCGCATCAACAACAAACGTTAACGCAACAACAATAACAGCAATAATGACACCGACAACTACAACAACAATGTAAACACTAGCACCATTCTGTAACTACTACCATTTTAACAAGTTAAAAATAAAAATCGAAACACAGTTTACTAGAGGTGATACTAAATTTTTTTTTCTCTAAATGCAATAAAACGTTCATTCAAAAGATTAACAATAATTTTTTTTTTAAAGTCCCGTAGATGTACAAAACGGAATGAAAACCTTTGACAACAAAAATAAAATGGCAAACTGGAGTGGTTCCACACTGATAACAAGCAAGCTATAAAATATGTTTGTTTGTTTTTTAAAGAGAGATATTTAAGATAAGAAATATAAATGCAAAAAACAAAGTGAATGAAAGTTTTGAACCTTTTAATTTATCAGCGCAGCAAGTTGTTTGATTTGAGGTCTTTATTTTAGGAGGTTCGCTGCCCTTGGCATTTACACCTCACTTTACTTGTTTTATTATTTCTTGTTCTGGCGGGGGGGGGGGGGGGGATAATATGGATAAATTTTAATCTATTAATTTCAATTTTGCCCGGGCAGCGGCCTTTCGGCCTGCTCTTTACGATTTCCAACTGCCAAAGTATCTTTAACGTGCGCAACGTGCACACGGGCCCTCCAAATTTTTTCGTCCTTATCCGAGAAGACTAGGTACTCGATCCTACCCCCCAATAGGACCAGGAACTTGAAAATATGAGAAAAATCCAATTTCCAAGAACTACTCGATCCTACCACAGCAAGTTGTTTTTGTGTGTTTTTTTTTTTTACTCCCAATGGCCATCTTCCCAAGCATCTCTCTTTCTCCTCCCCTCCTTCCACACCCCTCCACCCTCTCCGTTTCCTTCCGTCAGCCTTTGTGCTTCGAGCATTTTTTAGGCGCTCGTTAATATTAGAACACTCAAAATGATTACACATTTCTCCTTCCTCTCTTTCTCTGTTTGTCTTTCTCTCCCTCATCCTCCCCCCCCCCTCCCCCCTCTCTCTCAGTTTTTCACTCATCCTTCCCCTCTCTCGCATTTAAACATACATACATAAAATTTTATAACTATATAACATATATATAGTTATGCACATTTTAGTTTACACATTAAAATAACCGACATTATGTCGTAACAACTAATTGTTCTGAAATGTTCTTTGTGCAGCCCTGGCTTCGAATAACTGATATTTTTACTTCCACATATGTCGCTGCTCTCCCATTGACCCGATGACCGAGGCCAGGGAGACTACAGAACAGAACTTGGAACGGTGAAAGACAAAAAAAGACTGACTGTGGTGTACGCAAGGGGTAAAGGAATTACCACCCAGTTCCTTGAAAGTTAAGTGATTCCATCCTAAAATTTTGTCTGCGTCTGGGGAGTTGAGTGTTCCTCCTCGTGTTTTACAGGCTTTTTATACTTTTCTTCTTTGTTAGAACTGCGGGAGGTCGGCGAGGGTTCTTACGTGTGCGTGTCCTCTGTGCCAAAGTGGTGGCTTGGTCGCCGATTTTGCCGTTTCGACGACAACGTCTGCGGTCTCGCAACAACCAGTGGTGATTAAAACAGTGAGGATTCGCATTCGTGAGAATAGTCTTTGTTAGGGACCTGTATATTTGTTTAGATTGTGGCGTTCACATCTTCCTCGTCTCTTTTGGGAAGACGTCTCTCTTGTTCTCTTCTCACCTATCTGTAATTATATTCAGAACTTGTAGGGTCTGTTATCGTTCGTCTTTTCTTGTTTGTCTAGCGTCGTGTTTGGTGTCTTTTTTTTTCATTAGACCTTTATCATTATCGTGTTGGTACATTCCTTTGTTTCTTATTTTACCTAAGTAACTCATGTGTCTACATTGACACATTGATTAAGTAATTTGATCTGGTTATTGAGAGTACGATTTTATTGAATTGTTGGAACCCGTGCAGTTAGCACACTGCCAGTTCTATGGAGCTTATTAAGCGTCATGTATAACCGATCTCGTCTTTATATTGACGAGCTCCCGAGAGGGCAGTATTAGACTGTTTAGGGAGGTGATTTTTTTTTGTGTAGTGATGAATAGTGAGTATTGATTTTATTGTCGGCTGGTGCCGCCGCCCGAAGAGCAATGAATTTGTCTCATGGGAAGAGTCTGTATCAGTATCGAGGTGATGTCGATATAAGAGCTATGTGAATTATATATATTGAGTATACTTTTTTTTAGTCGTCTGCGTATGACGTCGACCCGAGGAGAGCAATAATGAGATTGCCTCATGGGATGGATGATATTGGTATTTTTCGATTATTTGAGAGATGTTTGGCAGTGCTAACGTAGTACACTGCGTATCCGCGTATTCGCGTGTTATTGTTGAACCTTCTTACAGGCATTGTAAGCCCCACAGGGCAGTGTAAGGCCTCAGGGCAGTGTAAGGCCACAGGCAGTGTAAGACGCCGAGATGCAGTGTAAGACCTCTGGGCAGTGTAAGGCCGCAGGCAGTGTAAGACCGACGGGCAGTGTAAGACCGACTGGTTATGTAAGGAAGGGAGTATTCGCGTTTTGAGATATTTTGCAGTGGTAACAGAGGACACTGCGTGTTCGCGTTTTTGAGAGTTTTTTGCAGTGGTAACAGAGGACACTGCGTGGTCGCGTTTTAAGAAGTTGTGAAGAAGAGTGGAGATGTGTTTTTTATACAACCGATTATGACTATGGTTTTCCGCGTTTCGTGGACCATCTAACGTAATACTAGATATGACAAGTAAGAATACCCATTATGATTGTGACTCTCCATGCGGTCAGTGGATGAGTTATCTAAGAACATACCCGATATGGATATTGAATTGAACCGATTATGACTATATACCGAGATGACTGTGACACTTGACGTGTGCATGGCTTGCGTACGGAAACGGCGCATTAAATTAACTGCTATCGCCTGGTGGCACCTCATCTATCCCGGATTGGATATAATTAGAAATAGATTAAAGTGTAATGTTATTTAATTGAGATTTAGATTATTGTTGAATGCGAGAAGCGCTATATAATTCTTAAATCAAGACGAGCGCTACGCAGATTTTGAAAGAGTACGTCAGGCTAATTATCTTGTCGACGTTTGTTATTTCAGCTTCACTATGGCGAAATTTATAATTGATAGGCCAGAATATGTTCCTATTTTATATAGAGACTGTTAAGCATTGAGGTTGAGCATTTTTCACCTTTTTCGGAGACCGTGGATGGTTTCACAAGGTATTGTCCTACCAATTATGGACATTCTTTCTCAAAATTTCCATGTGATTCCTTTTTCCACTAGCGTCCATCCTGACCATGACCTGAGTTTCAGACAACCTTGACGCCTTTGTCTGCGGTTCAATGAGATGAGGAAATGGCAAACCGAGCGACCAGACCTACTGCTGCCAGGATACCATTACTTTAGTTAACTATTGTTCGTTCATGTTCTATGAATGTATTAATTACGCTCAGTGAAGCGATGAGCTAGTTGCTCAATATTTCAGTCTTTACAGTATGTCTGTGTGAGAGAAGTTTATCACTTTAATTCTTAAGTGCTACAATAATTATATATTATCACAGAACGTCGCATATAAACATACATATGCTATTGTCCATCGTCAAAATTGGGCAAAAAGAAAAGGTTGTATGTTGCGAAGCCCCGCGTGAGAAATAAAACCCAAACAGTACAAAGCAAACTAAAGAGAAGACAGAAAATGCATAAATTTTCGGCTTTCGCCTTTGTCAAGTGAAAAAAAACAAAAAAACGAACAATAAAAGACTTCAACAGGAACGAAGTGAAACAGTTTACTTAGCTGCGAGTTCTTGCTTCTTTAGCAGCACCAAAGCACGTCCGTCCGCCAAAAGCATGGAAGCAGGAAGTGACGCAATTGGTTAGTAACCAAGATGAAGGCGCCATATAGTGCCTCACAGCACAAGACAGGGATGGTGCGCAATGTCAGGAGTCGCAGTAAATGAAAAGAAAAAGAAAAAGAGATTAAAAAAATAAAAATAAATAAATAAATAAATAAACAAATAGATAAATAAATGAAAGAAAATAATAATAATAAAGAAAATTATATATAATATATATATATTGATATTAGCAACAGTGGAATTATCGAAGGCAATGTTGGACATTGATGCCATGGGGAGTGTCACGAGTGGAGTGAGTGCAATTAAGGGGATTGCTACAGAGCGGGTGTAGAGTAAGAATGGCTCACGGTAGACAAGTAAGATAAGCGTGCTGTCGTGAGTAGTGGGGGGGGGGGTCTGAATGAGGCGAAAGCGCTGTATTACTATCACTGCAAGTTAGAAGGTCCTACGGAACGGACCTGTGAATAAGAGCCCATCGGGCAGACATAAGGGGAGCAGTCGAGAAGACTAGTGAGAGAGTCTTTCCAGTGATGACTGGTACGTAGAACGTTGATTGATTATTATGATTGATGTATTATATTATATTCGTCTATTACCATGATGTAAATAAGTATATGTGAGGAATGTGGAAGTCCTTGATATTGGATATAGCAATGTGCGCCATGAGCGATAGATGAAAGTGAGTTCATGGATTTGTAGCGCGAGTGAGTAGTGTGTACTCCGATGGAGGTGTGTTACCGTAAGATGTGTGGTGAGTGAAAGGTGAACTAGTGTGTGTATGCTTCATGGATTGTAAGGAGAGGTGGAGTGAATAGAAATGGTAGGGTATTATACCAATGTAATGTTATTCTTGTAGGTGTCGGGGACGGGCCGCAGAGCCACCTCGATGAGCACAGGGGATAGGCCAGCATAGGGCCGGAGGCCACACATAGGCCAGAAGTGAGGCTGTCAGTGCAGGACAGTAGAGGCACATACAGTCGTGGCAGTCAGGCCACGGACAGGGACGTAGATATGAGCGTGAATGTGATAATGCACTATTGCCATGTTGAGGGGAGAATGTACTATTGAAATGATAATGTCTATTGAAATGATAATGTGTTATTGCCCTGCTGAGGTGCTAGGGGAATGCTAAGGTGTATGACAATAGGAAGGTGATATTGAGAGACTGCGGTGCCAGTGAATTATTAATGTGCTATTAAGACCCTGAGGGGAGAGGCTGAGGCCGAAGTGCCTTTAGGAGTAACTACCGGATTGTGGATCCGAGGGAGATTGTGTGTGAGAATAAGGCCGTTGTACGGCAGTTAATTTCAGTAATATAATGTATGTAATTGCGCTATTATCTGTATAATTATGTTTAATAAATGTGTGAGTCTGATGGGTTGTTTTGTTAAGTGTTAAACTTGTTTGTTCGTAATTGTTGTCCTGTCATAAACTATTACATCTCCCAGTCTGGGATTTGTGACACTGGGGGCTCGTCCTGTTTACCTGTGGTCATTTTGACATTGTGTATTCGTTATATCTAGTTGTTTTTCTGTCGTGCTAGGAATTCGTGCTGTTGTCCTTGTTCGTGGGATGAATGGAAATTTCATGATGATATGATTTATGTATGTTTATGAATATGTATTGATGCATGTATTGCTATAAATATGTACTAATGTGTACTTAAACTTTCAGAGAGACAGTGTGTGTGCGTGCAGCCTGAGGAGACAAGCAGCCAGAGCTCCGATTAGGTCGAGGACTTAAACTCATAAGGCTGAAAGTTAAGTGAAACTGAAATTTTGTACCCTGGATTGAGGGCTGTCTTTTCATCTGTCTGTTTCCCTGTTTTTGCTGTTTTTGTCGTAATTGATTATACGGGCGGTGGCGCGGGTTTGCTGTGGTGAGCGTAGTTTGTCCTCTTCGGGAGGTGGGCTAAATTTGGAACTTCGTTCATCACAGTGAACAGTTCTATAGGGACCTGTATTTTTGTTTAGTTGTAGCGTCGATATCTTCTCTGTTCCGCAGGAAGACGTATTCTCTTGTCCCTCTTTCTACCTATCTATAGATACGTTCTTTTTTTTCAGACTCTGTTCTTGTTCGTACCGTGTTGTGTAATCGGCGTAGTAGGTTGCATTTTTTTTTCCATTATAGTTTTTTTTTTGTTGTAGAAGCTTTGTCCTAGTCTGGTTCGTTGTCCTTGACGTACTTGTGGTCCTTCTACTGTATTTCTTCATTCTTGTCGTTTCTATTTTCTTTTATAATTAATAGTGCTATACATTTTGTAGATATAGAATTAGTTGTGCTGTAAAGGTAAATTTCTGAATTGTATTTGAGACAACTAGGTATTGTTATATCTGGTGTGATTTCAGGTCTCTGGTTAGTGATCATCGACAGGTTGGTCGTTCTCTTAATAGATACCATAACCATAAATCTGTGAAATGGGGGAACTCCAACAATTAATGAAGTTGGGTAAGGAACTTGGCCTGGAGGGAGACGAGCTACGCGGCTGGATTAAAGAACAGCAGGCAGAAATGCGCGATGAGCGTGCTAAGGATAGAGAGCGAGAGGAGCAGGAGAGACAGGTTAAGGAAAGGGAGCAGGAGATAAGGTTAAAGGAGATAGAAGCTCAAGAGCGGGAGACAGACGCGCGAGTAAGAATCGCGGAATTAGAACTCAAAAAGAATGCGCCAACAGAAACAGTTGAGCGGCAGGTACACAATAAAGGTGGCGTTAGGATTAAGCTCCCTACGTTCGACGACCGGAAGGACGACATAGACGCCTTCCTTTACAGGTTCGAACTGAACGCACAATTGCAATGGGGGGAAAATAAGGAATTATGGGCCACGTACCTGGCGTCTCTATTGCAGGGGCGAGCGTTAACCTACTTTAAAGAGCTACAGCGCGAAGACGTGCAAGATTACGATAAGCTGAAGGCTTTGCTGCTTCGCCGATTTGCGCGTACCGAGGAATATTTCCGGGAGCAGTTTAGGCGGGCACGTGCAGATACCAGGGAGGACTTTGCTGCCTTCGTCGCGAGACTAACGGAGTATTTCGCGAACTGGGTAGACTTGGCGCATGTGGGCGCGGATTTTGCTAAACTGAAAGACTTAATGATCCGTGACCAGCTGTACGCGTCGTGCCACAAAGATCTGGTGGCTTTCCTGAAAGAGAACGAACCCGCGACGGTGCAGGAGGCGTCTAAGTTGGCGGAAGCATACCGTACGGCACATCCGTCCAAACCAGTCGCCAGGGCGTACGTCCAAGATGCTGGGTACGTCGCCGTTGTCGAAGGGTCGCCGGCAGGACTTAGGGACAGGTCGCGTCAGCGTGGTGCCTATAGTGGGCAAGCCCAGGGGCAGCGTAGGGGCTATCACCAATCACCTGCATATGGATCCGGTAAGTTTGACCGAGCAGGAGGGCTAGGTCGCGGTAATGGCCGGGGGCGATTTGTGACCTTTGCCGATGACCGACGGCATAGGGACTCTAGTTCCGGTCGCGATGGGTCACGGGGACCCAGGCCTAGTGCAGCACAGGGAGCGGAGTGTTGGACTTGCGGACGCGTGGGTCACTTTTCACGCGAGTGTAGGGCCGCGAAGTGTTGGAACTGCGGTAGAGCAGATCACATCAGCGTGAATTGCCCTGCAGGTAGGATAGCGGCGAACGTGGACAGTAGCTCCAGTCCATGTTCCCCAAATAAATTTCATCATGCGGCTGCGTGTGTTACATCGGACAACGGAGGCGGACAGTATTCTAAGTGTCCCAGTTGTGAGAAGTTATTATCTTCCGGTGTTTTACCTTGTGGGAGAAAGATCCCCGTTATAAATTCATGTCATACAGGAGGTGGTCTTAGGGTTTATCCGGGGTTTGTTGGGGACGAACCGGTCTCGGTTTTACGAGATACAGGATCTACCGTTGTGGGAGTGCATAGGGACTGCATTCGGGATTCACAGCTTACAGGTGAGACTGTCCCGTGCATCCAATTTTCGGGGGCCATTGAGAAATTACCCATGGCAAGAATAGTGATAGATACACCTTTCCTTAGCGGGGAAGTCGAAGCAGTCGTTGGTTGTTTTCCAGGCGCCCAGCTCATCATTGGGAATGTATCACGGATAGTTTCCCCTTCCGATGAGAACGTGCAAGCATGGTCGCAATCAAAAGGTATTGACTTTTGCGCCGCGGTCGAAACACGTCGACGGGTAGCGGATAAAGATAAGATTAGACCTTTGGCGACGCCAGCGGTCGACCTAGATATCACGCCAGAGCGCTTGGCGAGATTACAAAGGGAGGACCCATCATTAAACCCATGTTTTGGGGAAGCGCGAACCGAGAAAACGAGGAGATATAAAAACGGGTCATCTTCTTTTTTTGTCCAGGGGGGCATTCTGTTCCGTATGTACGTCACAGTGGCTTCCATTCAAAAGCAGGTCGTCGTGCCACGGTCGTTAATTGCTACAGTATTGCGTCTGGCCCATGATGTTCCATTAGCGGATCATATGGGAAGTGCTAGAACCAAGCAAAGAGTTCTAAAAAATTTTTATTGGCCGTCAGTATACAGAGATGTACGGCTATATTGTAAGACGTGCAGTGCGTGCCAAAATACGACGCATAAGGGTCGTACACCCCAGGCTCCTCTTCAGAAGATCCCCACGGTCTCGGAACCGATTAAAAAGGTCTCGATAGACCTTGTTGATTTAAGAGAAAGACTATCTTCAGCGCGCACTATAGCAGAAGAAGCTTCTGGCATCGCTTCGAAAAGAGCAAAAGACTATAAAGATAGAAGTTCCAAACTGACAATTTTTAAGCCAGGAGACAAGGTCCTATTGTTGTTACCTACGGACCATAATAAGTATTGATGACATGGAAAGGCCCCTATGTTATTGAGCGAGTTGTTTCAAAGGTAGATTACGCTATCCACATTGATGGATCAAGTAAGATTTTCCATGTTGATATGCTGCAGAGGTTTCATGAGAGACCAGAGTATCGCTATTCTCATACTGGTATTAAAGGACATACCTAATGTCGTGTCATTCTTTGACGATATAGCATGCCATACGTCGACATGGTCTGGTCATATTCAGACACTAACAGTAATTTTTCAGCGATTACGTCATTTTGGGTTAACTGCTAAACCCGCAAAGATGGATTTGGCATGTCCAGAGATAGTATTCTTAGGACATATTGTGGGTAGAGGTGTTCAGAGACCTGAAGTAACAAAAATTGACAATTTAGTAGGGTTGCAAATCCCTAAAACAAAGAAACAAGTCAGAAGCTTAGTGGGAATTTTAAATTATTACAGAAAGTTCATTCCAAATTTTTCCTCCTTGTCATCTTCTCTTACTGACCTTACTAAGAAGGGACAACCCGATAAGGTCCAGTGGACGTCTGAATGTCAGACAGCATTTGATAATTTGGTGACAGCATTATCATCGTCACCCATTCTGATATTACCCGATTTTCGATCTAATTTTATCCTCAGAACGGATGCGTCGGACTCTGGTGTCGGCGCTTGTCTTCTACAGGAGAAGAACGAATGTCTCCATCCTGTATGTTATGTCAGTAGGAAGTTATTGCAGAGAGAAAGAAAGTATTCTGTGATAGAGCGTGAGTGTCTTGCCATTGTGTGGTCCGTCCAGAAATTAGGACGTTATCTCATGGGACGAGAATTTTGTATCCAGACAGACCACAAGCCACTGACATTTTTGTCGAAGAATCGTTCGTCCAGCGCACGCTTGTCTAGATGGGCATTGGCTTTGCAGCCGTATACCTTCGTTATTCAACCAATTCCAGGAACCAGCAATCATATCGCCGACTACCTTAGTCGAGCCTAGGGGAAGATTTCAGGAGCTTATACATCGGAGGACAGGAACATTGACAGGATCTGTGTGAATGAGTCGACCTTAAAATATTGACATTATAAATATGATATGAAGAATGGTTGATAGGTTGAGTGGTTTTTGATTCTGTATTAGATATTGGGTTTACTTAGCTATTCATGATGTGACACATATATGCATATTGCAGGCCATATTGATCCCCATATTTTCCCCTGATTTCGGTATTTTATATACTAGGGGAACTGCTAGGTCAGTTTTTTTAGTGTAGGTATTGCTCACGCTCACTCGTTGACAGTCATCTTGATGCGATTTGAAATTAATTGCATTAATTTTTTTGGGGTGGGGGATGATGTCACGAGTGGATTGAGTGCAATTAAGGGGATTGCTACAGAGCGGGTGTAGAGTAAGAATGGCTCACGGTAGACAAGTAAGATAAGCGTGCTGTCGTGAGTAGTGGGGGGGGGGGTCTGAATGAGGCGAAAGCGCTGTATTACTATCACTGCAAGTTAGAAGGTCCTACGGAACGGACCTGTGAATAAGAGCCCATCGGGCAGACATAAGGGGAGCAGTCGAGAAGACTAGTGAGAGAGTCTTTCCAGTGATGACTGGTACGTAGAACGTTGATTGATTATTATGATTGATGTATTATATTATATTCGTCTATTACCATGATGTAAATAAGTATATGTGAGGAATGTGGAAGTCCTTGATATTGGATATAGCAATGTGCGCCATGAGCGATAGATGAAAGTGAGTTCATGGATTTGTAGCGCGAGTGAGTAGTGTGTACTCCGATGGAGGTGTGTTACCGTAAGATGTGTGGTGAGTGAAAGGTGAACTAGTGTGTGTACGCTTCATGGATTGTAAGGAGAGGTGGAGTGAATAGAAATGGTAGGGTATTATACCAATGTAATGTTATTCTTGTAGGTGTCGGGGACGGGCCGCAGAGCCACCTCGATGAGCACAGGGGATAGGCCAGCATAGGGCCGGAGGCCACACATAGGCCAGAAGTGAGGCTGTCAGTGCAGGACAGTAGAGGCACATACAGTCGTGGCAGTCAGGCCACGGACAGGGACGTAGATATGAGCGTGAATGTGATAATGCACTATTGCCATGTTGAGGGGAGAATGTACTATTGAAATGATAATGTCTATTGAAATGATAATGTGTTATTGCCCTGCTGAGGTGCTAGGGGAATGCTAAGGTGTTATGGCAATAGGAAGGTGATATTGAGAGACTGCGGTGCCAGTGAATTATTAATGTGCTATTAAGACCCTGAGGGGAGAGGCTGAGGCCGAAGTGTTTTTAGGAGTAACTACCGGATTGTGGATCCGAGGGAGAGTGTGTGTGAGAATAAGGCCGTTGTACGGCAGTTAATTTCAGTAATATAATGTATGTAATTGCGCTATTATCTGTATAATTATGTTTAATAAATGTGTGAGTCTGATGGGTTGTTTTGTTAAGTGTTAAACTTGTTTGTTCGTGATTGTTGTCCTGTCATAAACTATTACATCTCCCAGTCTGGGATTTGTGACAGGGAGTGCTAGTGCCGAGCTGGAAAATTAATCGTTGTTCGGTTTCAAAGCGTACATCAGCGCCTGCATGACAAAACTTGAGCCCCAGAATTTGAATGTCGTTGGATGGCTCATGGTCTGGTCGATTAAAATGGACAGAAACAGGCTTTCCATTTCGATTTTCAATGTCACGGAGGTGCTCCCGAAACCGAGTGTGAAGCTGACGTCCCGTTTCACCAATGTACAACATATGACACCTGGCACAGCGGATAGCATACACCAGATTGCGACTATGGCAAGTGAAGCCTTCCTTAATGCTGAACGTCGACAAAGGGCACTCGATGGAAGACGATTGAAGGACATGTGTGCACGTTTTGCAACGAGAATTGCCACACGGTTTAGTACCGCAACGGTCAGTGTGAATGAGCCTGCTCCGGACCAAAATGTCTTTTAAGTTTTTGGATCGTCTATATACCAGCAGAGGAGGTGTTGCATCAAGCATGTCATTGAGGCTCTGGTCAGCCCTCAAGATAGAGAGATTTCTAAGGAGGACTTGCTTAATAGGAAAAGATTGGGGGTGATAAGTGAAAACTAGTTTGATACGATTATCTTCCCTCCTTTGTCTGGGAGTGAGGGCATCCAGCCTACTGATATTACGGGCCCTCGACCAGGCTTTATCCAGAACATCCTCTTGCCTTCAGTGGCAAAGTCTGCATCCGATTGGCAAAGACGACGCAAACGGAGCAATTGCGAAAAGGGAATGGCATCCTTGCAAGAACGCGGGTGAGAAGAACCATAATGTAAGTACGTATGGCTGTCCGTGTCCTTATAATGCACAGATGTGGACAGTCCCGTGGGTGTCAATGAGACCTTGATGTCCAAAAAGTCGATGGAATCGGTAGAAATATGGGAGGTGTATTTGATGGATGGATGAAAGTCATTGACAAAGGACAAGTAAGCCTCTAATTCAGATTGGGACATAGAGGTCACTCCAAAACCATCGTCAATGTATCTCATATACACCTCTGGTTGACGGCCAATGTAATCACTCTTGATAAGAGATTCCAGGTACCCCATAAACAGGCAAGCATAGCTAGGGCCCATCTTAGTACCCATGGCGACACCACTGATTTGATCAAAGAATTCCCCATTAAACTCAAAAGAGTTAAGGGTAAGTACAAGTTCCGTGAGTCGGAGGAGGGTGTGGGTACTAGGATATTTGTCAAGCCTACGGTCCAGAAAATATTGAACGGCTCTCAGTCCATCAACATGAGGTATGGAAGTATACAGAGAACTGACATCCATCAGGAAAAGAAGTTTAGTAGTGGTGTCAGTGAAATGCGTCTGCTGAAATATGTTAAGAGCATCATTGGTATCCTTAACATATGTAGGAAGTTGTGTGACAAGAGGCTGGAATACACTATCCAGGAATTGAGAAATCTTTTCGGTGGGACAAGAACAGGCCGAAACAATGGGTCTTCCTGGATTACCAATCTTGTGAATTTTTGGAAGCAAGTAGAATGTGGGCGAACCCAACTGGCTAGGATGAAATGAAAGGTGGAGGGAAGAACGGGGTAGTTCTTTCTGATGAACTAGATCAGTGAGTGTATGTTTGACCATGTCATTGTAAGGTAACGTGCCATCATTGGCACGCCTGGCGTAAAAAGTATGATTTTGAAGTTGTTTCTCCCCTTCCTGGATATATAGGTCTTTACGCCAGACAACAACAGCTCCACCTTTATCAGCCGGTTTTATGATGATGTCCTCTCTGTTTTTCAATTCTTGTAAAGCACGTCTCTCAGATGTTGTTAAATTGAAACGACGAATTTTGCGTTGTGGTAGGCGTTTGATGTCATTCCAACATTTATTGACGTACAGGTCAAGAACTTGAGATTCACCTGTGTTGGGGGTCCAGTCAGACTTCCGCGTAGCATATTTTGTAAACATATCATCATCATGACGTTGTGAGCTATGATTCATGAAATGGTATTGCAATCGAAGGCGACGGAAGTAAGATTGCACATCTCTAAGTGATTGGTATTTGTCATATTTCTGTTGGACAGGAATAAATTTGAGACCTTTGCTGAGGACATGCATTTGATCTTCCGTCAAATGAAGGTCCTCCGGAATGCATACCACTTTATTGACGTGATTTGTAGATGGTTCCGGAACAGGAATGTGTTCTTCAAGAACTACCTTGCGATTTGATTTTAAGTTGCTAAGTTTTCTCTTCTTAGCCGATGTCAATAAATTATAAAGGGTCTTGTTGGTATTATATGTGACCCCGTGGATAAATTGAAAAATGGGGCCTGAAATAGTACACTTCAGAAGTTCTGCATGGATGTGTCGTTTTTTGGAGATACTGGCAATATGAGACTGAAGGACATGGATGGTAGTTGTCATTCGTTTACTAGCTACTGAAGTCTCTATCTTGTGAAATGCAGCAATCTCCTTGGGAGTAAGATGTCCAATGGCTGGGTGAAACTTGGAGTAGAACCCTTTAGGAACAAGATGTAATCGTGTACAGTTGTGCAAAAAATTTAAGTGACTGGTAAGACTAGTTTTATCCAAAGTGGAAATTGTGAAAGTTTTCGTAATATCTCGGAGTATTGGGGGGAGAAAGGAAAATGAATGAAGCACAGACCGACGGAGCTGATCCTTAACTTTCTTAGTGGAGGGCATGATGTGAAAGAAATATAGATATAGGAAGAAAAACCGATAAAAATGTACAACTATCAAAATAAAAGGAAACAGAGAAGCACAATACAGCACAAAGAGGTATGCGACCAGTAGTAAAAAATTCACGAAATATCATAAAAACCACAGAAAAACTGTGGGGTCGCAGCAGGGCTATAAGCAAAGTCAAAATTGGGCAAAAAGAAAAGGTTGTATGTTGCGAAGCCCCGCGTGAGAAATAAAACCCAAACAGTACAAAGCAAACTAAAGAGAAGACAGAAAATGCATAAATTTTCGGCTTTCGCCTTTGTCAAGTGAAAAAAAAACAAAAAAACGAACAATAAAAGACTTCAACAGGAACGAAGTGAAACAGTTTACTTAGCTGCGAGTTCTTGCTTCTTTAGCAGCACCAAAGCACGTCCGTCAATGCACGTTCTTAGAATTTTTTTTTTTGACTTTCAGTAACGATATATTTTTTACTATATAGCCCTTTCCAAAGTACTATTACATAGCAACGTTAGAGACAGTTATGTCGTTCAAACCCTAAGTTTTCACTGGGGTGGGGGATGTGTCAAGAACAGATTTGATTCATAAATGTTTCCAATGAGTAAATTTTTGTGAGAGAGCAGTGAGTAATTTTTACAAACGTAATTATTGTGCGAGCCAGCATAACTTGGTCTCGTCAACAATTTGTTTTGAACAGTTTTTTTCCTAATAGATAGACAGAAGGTGTGGGGAAGAATAGACGGACAGCGTAGGTGTGCATGACTGAGCACTTTTTATATCTCGTGTTTTGAACTAGTTTAGTAGAGAGGGAAGGGGTGAGTAGGAATTAAATGTTATTGAGACGTCTGTTGACGTACAGAAAATCCGTGATCCAGAGTAAAAGCTCGGGGTTTTGAACATGTTAAGAATTTATTGCTATAAAATTACATTTTATTGTCTTGAGTGATTCGACCTTTGATGTCGACCCAAGGTCGTTGCGTAGGGCTGTTACTTAAAATAACTCGGTTCGGCAGCTGAGCTAGAGGTGGTTGCACCAATCAAATGTATGAATCTGGACGGAAGGTCGAGACATAGCTTCAGTATTTAAACCCGTGCAGAGCTTAGATAGATGCCACATGTAGACAATCCATTTACGAGGTGGACGGCGATAGTCCTCAGCCAGATGAGAGACATTTAAGACGCAGTTGAGCAGTCCATATTGTGAGGAGCCTGATTTAAAGCTCCAGAGCCTAAGCTACTTGGTTTGATATGAACCCACAGCGTTTACATCCAGCGCTCTCACTCCTAGTGAGGGCCTCATGGTGAGAGTCCATACTAATTTGTAATGATGAAAGTGAACCGTTCTACTTACTTTTGAAGACAGTTTCAGAGCTACCGCCAGACAGCGCATGGTTTGTACAAGCATTCTCCATGGCGTGACTAGAGGAAATGTCCATATCATAACATGTCTCATTGAATTAATAGAATTTAAACTGTTATATCCGTCGCCACGTGCGCGGATTCTATTTGGCATATAACTCATATGATCTGCAAGTAGTTAGAGTGAATAAGTTAGTCTTTATAGAAAGCTGTAGTTTCATTAGTTAGATTCAGTTGCCTTTGAATTGATATTTATATTTATAATTATATTTGTTACATTAATTCCTGTAATTAAACTGCCCTACAGTTCTGCTAAAAATCAAAGCAATTGATTTATTTAGTTTTTAGAGTGCAAGTATTTTTTTGTGTTCGTCGATTGTGGGAGCGGACCTCGAAAGAGTGTCAGTCGAATTCTCCCCATCTAACCCACATCGCGACAAATAGTGCTTTTCTTGGGATGGACAAAAATAAATGACAGAAAAAAACTTAAAAAAAAAATCCTTGCCCCAGAGTACCATATCACCTCTGCTTTCCCGAGACCAAGTCTATCTGTTACTCCTAAAACAGAGAACAGGTACAAAGCGAAAAAAAAAAAAATAACCCCATATTTTGCTTAGTTTAGCTTAGAATACAATAATAAGAAAAAAAAGAACTTGTTCGAGGAATTTATTCACATTCAGTATAACCATATGACCATACACAGTGACGGGCATACACACATAATAATATAACACTTTTCCTTATCCAAAGCGTAGAAAGAAACAGCAAATGCTCAAATACAATACAAAAATCAAAAACTCCAAAATTTTCAGAATGAAGCCGTCGTATTTAACATTGATTTTACATTATAGCTGAAGTTGAAATTGAACAGTACTGTGTATTTCCTCTTTTCGGACCTCCATGGGTCTGCTAAGAACAGCTATTTATAATATTAGAAACTCCTTTGTTAATTATCATTCACGATTCTTCATAAATTGTTGGCTGCGGATTTTTCGTGTTTCTAAACATTCAATTATTATGAATGCAACAGACTGTGTCTTTTATTTATTTATTTTTTTTTTGCATTTCTTTTTCGTCTTTTCGGAGAAAACTATAGAACTCACGGTAACATATTGAATATGGCATCGTTTCGTTTTACAAAACTGTGTTTGAATACTTTTAGAATTAAAAAAGAAATTATGGAAATGGAGCGAATTCTCTAAATTCAGGCTCCAGAACAGCCAGAACTAAACCGCCGATGGGAAAGACAGTTTCAAATTTTATTATATCCCAACTTTTGAAGTTATTTCATCTTGCAAATCTTAAAACAAATGATTACAACAGAAAAAAGCGACCGTCTTTGCTCATAACCAAAGAACATAATATATGCGTTCTGTGAATGCCAGAGTATATATATATATATATATAATATATAGCCATTATCGTTATTCTAATACATATGATTAATAACAACAAAGATAACAAAAGAAATGCATTCTTTCCGATTGTGTGCTCAATACTGATATGGGACATGAAAGTCATTCTGTGAATCTTATTGACAATAAAATACAGGTAAAAATATTATCAACACTTTTGAATGATGATCAGTATTGAATGTAGAGTGGAAATGGGATGAGCATTGGATGAGCTAGGAAAACGTACACAGACTGAAGAGGACAGAAAGATAAAGAGTTTAGGCGAAAACATAATTTTGGAACAACACAGAACAGATGTAAAAATGGCGGTAAAAGGAAATACAGAACAAAAATGATAAAAAACAACAACAAAAAAAAACAACAAGAAACAATGAAAAACAAGGAAGTATGGAACAAAATTTAGAGGGAACAGGACAAGATGTCATCGTTCATCCCACTTACTGGCGTATCAACATTAGGCACATCGAGAATTTTATCACTTTACTGGAGAGCGTTTCAAAGTTGAATGTTGTTAGATGAATGCTGTTGCAAGTACGTACATCCCCCAAGTTTTGTGTGCTAGGAGTACGACGTATTTTAAAAAATTTTTTATGACTGCAGAGCTAGAGATCTCCTCCCGAAATACTCCTAACAACAGCCTTAATTAACTATTCTTTCATATTTTTTTTCTGTCCCCTACCTTTTCAACTAAAAAATCAGGAGGGAAACAGACAGTAAATCTGAAAGCATAATTAATCATAATTAATTAAGGCTGTTGTTAAGAGCATTTCTGGAAGAGCTCTCTAGTTCTGGAGTCACAAAAGGCTTTAAAATACGAACCCCTGGCGCAAAAAACTTGGGGGACGTAAGTAAAAAAATTAAATAAACATCCGATCTGAACGACATGGTGAAATTGCTTCCAGATCTTCATTACATTCTTTGGAATTAGCAATAATATTTAAAAAAAAAACAACAAACAATTAAGCTATAGATTAAATTTTATAACGTTGTTTTTATTTTTTTAAATTATTTTTGTTTTGTTTTTGTTTTCAAGGAACAATGTACAGACATTTTTGGAAAGACCCAGAAAATAAATAAGAAAAGGCAACAAAGATAACAGATAATAGCATAAAAAATGTCCAGCAACAAAAGTGCTACAGCTAACCACTTCATGTTCCCTATGCCAAAGGACGTTATGTGATAAATCTGTAATATTTTCACAAGACAAACAGGTCACATTTTTGAAATACACACAATCTAGAGGCAATGTGACACCTGTTTATTTGGTTCATAATTACTGAACCGAAAACCGAACAATCCGTTATGCTCACTCACAAGATACTCAATATGGACACACAATGATAATAATTAGGTGTACCTTTGGTTCATAACTTGAATGGTCGAGTTCACTAGCTGCTTAATGTAGCAAAGTAGCTCTTTAGGTCCGGTTGTTATTTACAGAATGCAACTTTTAAGGAACAAAAACAACTTCAAACCGGCAAAGTTAACTTTACGACCTCGGTTTCGCGACATCAAAAAGCCAATAATTGTTTCCAAAATGCTAAATCCAGTAAAGGAACAAGTTACAAAGACCATCAAAATCAGTTTCTGCCAGTACTGTAAAGAAATAAACAACTAAAAAATAGTAAATGAATAATCAATAATAAAAAAAAATATATAAATAAACAAATAAAAATAATTGTTGGTAAACAACAACACCGGGAAAAAGCCGGTGAAAGAAACTTTCCATCGCAGAACGCACTTGTTCTCACCAAAATTTAAAAACAAATTGATGATTAAGCGATAAAATGAAAGCGCACATGTAACTTTCGCAATAGAGATCAAAGACCAATAAATCACAGATGAAAAACAAAGTGATAAAAACAATAGTATTATTTCACTCACAAGCAATTTCGGCGGAGCCAGTCTTAAAAGGTGGGGACCTAATACAAACAGTATCAACTTGTATCTATTCAACAGTTTGAGGTAAATAGTGTGAAGTACCAGACGTTATATCGTCAATAAGTAAGGCACCAGTTCACCCAATATCTGATTTCAGCAGCAGAGGAAATCCTTACAATAATAGTGAAGTCCTATAATTTTTTGTGTAATGAGGAAGGGAATCCTCTGCTTAAAGATGTACTTTCATCTTTGAGCTTGTAGATATGGGCAGGGGCACTTTCAGCTTTTAGCTTGTAGATATGGGTAAGGGGAACTTTCAGTTTCTAGATTGTAGGTATGGGTAGGGGCACTTTCATCTTTTAGTTTGTGGATATGGGTAGGGCCACTTTCATCTTCTAGCTTGTAGATATGGGGGGGGGGGGGGCTTCAGCTTTTAGCTTGAAGTCATGGGTAGGGGCACTTTCATCTTTTAGCCAGTAGATGTGGGTATGAGGCATTTTCATGTGTTAGCTTGAGAATGATAAAAACTGAGTAGCACTATTTTTCTCCAATTATCAATGAATCAAACAAATGCTATGATTTTGGAGCTTTCTCAAGCAAAATTTGTCTGTAGAAGATAAACAATTTCTAACAATTCCCAATACGATAAATACCAGTGTCTCATGGAATTGGCAAATGACTGCACATACATTCAAGCATGGTTGCTACTTTCCCAAAAAGAACAAAAAAATAACAAAAAAACATACAAACCAACGACTATGAAATGAAAATAAATCGAAAGTTCAATACTGGAAAAAGAAGTTCTTGTGTTTCGCTATCAAGTTCAGATAAAGCAGGTAGAGCAATACTCAATCTTGCAAATACACCAGAAAAATGATAGAGATAAGCATTGCTTGACATTGTCAATAAACTAATGAAGACATTAACTATCAGCCATTATTTCAATACATACAAATCCACCGAGCTTCAATATGCAAACTTTTTCCAAGAGAGCAGCTCGATTTCCCCAAAGCCAGCCTTTTCATAATGGTCATGGTAAATGAGTTTCTATTACGTATATATACTGATGTGTACAGTCGCTCTGTTCAGCGAAAACGTTTGACTAAAAACGTAAACTAATTGAAAGTTATTCATCAAACGTTTATCAAGATTGCTACCTGACATAATTAAAAATTGCGAAGGTGTTCGTTTAAATTGGAAATTCATAAATCTCGAAGCAGTATAATTATTACAACATCAAGTATTCCATCGCTAATCGATAAATGCAATGATTAGATTGTTATAAGGTAAACTTCCCTAGGTCTTTGATTTTTACATTATAAACTTCTGAAGGTTATTGTAAAGTTTTACAAGACAGTTTTTGTTGTTGTTGTTGTTAACATTCTACAGATCATTCGAGTTTTATGCTCAAAAATTCTACTGGCTATTTGATTTTTATATTGGTGTTTTTCTACAGTTCATTTGATTTGTATACTGTAACTTTCTACAGACTGTTTGATTGTTATATTGGAAAATTCCCACAGATCATCTGATTTTTACATTGTACATTTCTGCAGGTCGTTTGAATTCTATACTGTAAATTTGTGCAGGTTGTTTGATTATTACATTGTAAATTTCCACTTTTTTTTGTTTTTGTTTTTTTTATTGGAATTTTTCTGCAGATCATTTCATTTCTATACAATAAATTTCTGTAGGTTGTTTGATTTTTGTAACGGATAATTTCCACACACCATCCGATTTTTACGTTGTGAATTTCTACAGATTGTTTGACGTTGACACTGTAAATTTCTACAGGTCGTTTGATTTTCACGTTGTAAATTTCTATTCTATGGATCGTTTGATTTTTACAGTGTAAATTCCTACAGATCGTTTGATTTTAACACTGTCAATTTCTACGGATCGTTTGATTTGGACACTGTAAATTTCTATGGATCGTTTGATTTTTACACTGCAAATTTCTACAGGTCGTTTGATTTTTACATTGTAAATTTCTAGGGATCGTTTGATTTTTACACTGTAAATTTCTACAGATCGTTTGATTTTAACACTGAAAATTTCTACAGGTCATTTGGTTTTTATTTATTGTAAACTTCAACAAGTTGATCTTCTTCCATTATCATGTTTGACCAAATATTACAAAAACTACAGATACTCCGTTTATTGAAAGAGATTATGGTGATTCCTTATTTTCAGTTGTTTCTGCTTACTCATAATAAGCCTTCCTTCCTTCCATTCATTCATTCATTCTTTCATTTCTGGACATGCACGCATAATAACAACAGAGAGATGTTGGATACTGCCAATCTAGACACGCTTAAACACACTCATTCTAACATAGATAATAATAATAATAATAATAATAATATATTGCATTTATATAGCGCCCAACCCCGTCGATGACAAGCTCTGGGCGCTTTAACAAACTCTTACACACACACACACACACGCATACACAAAAGAAATTCAAAAATATTTAATATTGTTGCTGCCGAAAAACACCTAGCCTAGTTTGTCTGAAAGAAATGGGTCTTCAGATGGCATTTGAAAGAACCAATGTCATTAATTTCCCTGGTTGTCTTTGGAAGAGTGTTCCAGATGGTAGGGCCAAGAAATGAAAAGGACTTTTCTCCTACAGTGGACAGATTCATTTTAGGTACTTTCAATTTTGTAGTGTCAGATGATGATCTTAGTTGACGAGATGGAACATAGTAATCAGTTAAATCAACTAGTTACGATGGAGCAGTATTATTGACACATTTGTGACAAATGGATGACACTTTGTACATTATTCTTTTCTCAACTGGCAGCCAGTGCAAACTCTGCAGAAGTGGCAGTGCTGAATCTCTTTTCTTTTTCTTCAAAACAAGTCTCGCTGCATTGTTTTGAGCAATTTGGAGTTTTCTAATATTTTTTTGTGAAATTCCAGCCAAAAGGGAGTTGCAATAGTCAAGCTTTGAAAGTACAAAAGAATTTACTAAAACAGCCGCAGTTTCAGTTGAAATAAGATGTCTGATTTTACCAATTTTCCAGATTTCCATGTATAGAATGCGAATGAGGTGACTAACCTGAGATGACATAGAAAGATTCGAATCAATGTAAACCCCTAGGTTTTTTACTTTTTTTGAAATTTCTATTGAATTAGTGCCAATTATCATCTCAGTTCTGTCCACAGATAAACAGATAATAATAAAAAAAAACAATAGACAAAAAGAATAAACCGATAAATAAATAAATAAATAAATAAACAAATAAATAAATAAATAAATAAATAAATAAATAAATAAATAAATAAATAAATAAATTACATCTCACACCTGTATTTCTCCAAAAAGATTGATATATGATTCGTTGAATTCGCAAGTTAACAGTAAAATACACTTTACATCGTAGATCAGGCTCGACGCAAGCATGTAATCTTAAAATAAATTCCACCCTGTGTCACATTCAGTGAGTTAATTTTAACTATACCAAATAATCAACACTACTTTCGTCCCAATGAGTGGGGAAATACATGAAATTATGAATACATGCTTTGGTAAAAATGCAATATGGAAATAACCGTAAGTGACAACGTCAATTCCCTACATCTTCCTAGTTCATAACTCTGTCTTTCTTTCTCATTCAGGCCTGCCTGTCTGTTTCACTTAATGTCACCCAAATTTTGATGTAGACCGCGATGCTTTGCACGGCATCCCCACCCTCCAATCAATTTCCCACGGCCGTTTTTTTTGCTTTGGGGGGGGGGGCGTCAGCATGAACAATCGCAAAGATTGGCTGTAAGCCAATAAGGAGTATTGGGAACGCGAAACATAATAATGCCCTTGGAATTTCCGAGGAAAAACGAAATAAAAGTTCAAACTTTCGTCGAGGCGCAATTTCTCTGACGTCAAGTGCAACAAACCGATTCTTCAGATTGTGAAAAAAAAAAAATGCTATCCCACACTCAAGCCAAGAACGGTTTTGACTCGGTAAGTTGAAGGAAAATTTAAATAAATATATAGATAATAATAATAAAGCTACAAATCTCTAGACGTTTCCGTCAACTAGTAGATTTGCAGCTTGTGCTATGGCTAAGAGAGACGCAGCTTTTGTGAAAGCTTTCGAAGACCAAAACCTGTAGAGAGAAGTTGGACTGTTGAGATCGGCCAGAGTTCCGCCGACGGCTTTGTTTCCGAAGGGCGGTTTGGCCAGCTTTTGTTCGTATTCTTGTTTTGGGATGTAACCTTTGACACCAAATCGTAGGGAGTTGTCAGGCTTGCTGGGCGTGGCCTCTGTACCATTGGGATAGCTAACCTCGTTGAAGGGATAAAGAGCCGGGAGCGTCTAAAAGTAAAGCAAAATGAAATCAAACGATTACTCAGATAGGAGATAAACATGAGAGTTAAAAAGTCAAGGCAAGCCTAGCCAGCAACCGTGCGCCAACCGACTATATGGCATCTTACCGGCGTATGTCCGCTGGTTACGACATAACGCCACCGTGGGCTTGATGCAGGAAATCCGTCCACATGGTAACTCTATCAACCTTATGGAAATCCTACACAAAGCTAAGTCGGATGGACCTAGGATGCTGGTTGGTAAGGGATCCGTGCGTAAAATGCATTGGTTGCTATTGCCACGATCGCGTTCAGAGCTGATGACCAAACTTTGCCGCTATAAATTTTGTGAGGACCCTCGAGAGTTTCACATCTCCGATTTTGTAGGCTGATGAAATTGGAATCTGTAGACAAGTCAAGCTTGATCTATGTAATTATTATCGTGAAGACTAAATAGATTCGCTAAATACCAAACGATAAATAACAACGATCCTGTTTGCCCTCTTACTATCAACAATGAAGAGGTTGAAATTGTCACAGAGGCCAAATATCTTGGCATTACTATTGATTCATTGCTTAACTGGCATGCGCATGTAACATATGTATACAAGAAAGCCAACCGGCGCATGTATTTCCTCAGAAAGCTCCGCTTTTTAAAAGTTAGCAAAAGCATTCTGAAAATATTTTACACCATGGCTATTCAGAGCGTTTTGATGTATGGAGTTGTCTGTTGGGGAGGAAACATCTTACAAAAAGATAAAAATAAGATCAATAATTTAATTAAAAAAGCATCCAAAATTTGTATCTGTGATCTGCCATATTTTGATGAGCTGTACACTGGTGCTTGTATTAAAAAAGCTAATATTATTATAAATGACCCCCAACATCCCCTGAACAAGGAATATATAAGATCTGTAAGAAGTTTAAGGCTGTTGTCAAAGAAAACTAAAACTGAGCGCTACTTTAAATCGTTTATTCCATCATCAACTAGGATGTTACAATAATGTCGTCATCTTGATCGTAATCTGTGCACAGTTGAATTATGTCCTGCGTGTCAGGTCAATGTGTTTTAGTTAGGGAAGCATATTGTGTGCACTATTAATTTTGTTAATTTAGTTAATTTATCAGTGTGTGTGTATATATGTGTGTGTGCGCGCTATGTATCATACTTTCTGCTTCTGTAACTGTATTGTTATGTATTCAATGATCAAAAGAAATTTCCTTGTACAAGGACGAATAAAATTTATCTTATCTTATCTTATCTTATCTTATCTCCTGCCCAGAAATATATTGCTTCACCCAACACTACTGAACTATGCAAAACTGATTTAAATGAGTCACTCCTATAAGCAGCTCTCAGGGGTTCATGTGAAACAGCACGCCGATGAAATTGATGGAGCATGAAAAAAACCACATACACACACAAAATGTTTGTTTTTAAATTTCCAAAAAATTAGCATTTTTCTATATCTCACAATGTTTTCTTGTAGCCCTTGTACTGATCCTGGACTTTCAGAATGGATATTATGAGAGCTGTGGTCATCCGTAGAAAATACTAGGAGTAGGAGTGAATCAGTTAAAATAGTCGCAAGAATGCAAAAAATATATGTGGTCATTTCAGTGTAGTTTCCTTGATGCATTAATAGATGTATCTATTGTATCTCTAATAGAAACTTGGACATCGTGTGACCTGTATCAAACATGGAACACCGGATTCTAGATGATTTAAATAATAGGTAAGGGACCGCAATATTTCACATTGTAAGCTATAGCCGAACAGTAAACACAACTCAGTTTTTCCCTACTGGCTTTGTAATTACACCACGGTCCCTTAACTCATTCCCTACGATAGCTTTTGTGGGTGTGGACGGGAACTCCCAAGACTATCCACTTTGAAATTTAGGGGCGGTTCAAAAATGTTTTTCTTTCACTCAGTATAAACACAAGACAAAAACATATAATACAATGAAGTAAAGGAAAATCAATAAACGAGGATAGTATTCAATATTTGGAAACGTTGGCTTTGATATTAGTGTTGGAAAATTGACGTCCACTCGAGCCAAATATTCGGCACTTCGTAGCGAATGAGTTAACAAGAGCCAAAATAAAAATGCTAAAAAAAAGTTTCCATATTTAGTATCCGGTCACCATTCACTATGAGTTAGAGGGGAGACTTTTCTCATCTTTTTGGAAAAGGAAGTAAACCCAGAAACATTTCGTACCTTACAATTCTTGACTTTTTCACTTTGAAAAACATTTGTGTGTGGATTAGCCTTGTCTGTCACAGCTCCGCTGATGTAGTTCACCAGACTGTTGACTGCAATCCGGACAGCGTCATCAGTACCTGTTGATTGCAAACAAAATGAGGCGGAAATTCTATAATTAGTCGTGAGTCGCTTGTAAAAACATCTCTAAGTAATCACACTCGTCTATCAATTTCTGTGGGTTGGGGCGAATGGAAGAACAAATTACCCGTGAAAGCTCAATAAAAATCTCCTGAATTCGGTTGTTTATTAACATTCATGACAATTATTGCTGTTTGTCTGTCTGTCTGCCTGACTTCTTTTTAGTGATTAAACTTCCGGTTAAACGCACACGGTCCAGATCACACTGGTAAAAAAGCCGTGAACTGATTCCAGAATTCCATTAAATCAGAAAATCACCCGAAAAACCTCATAACATCAGAGTTTGTGAAACCTACACGCACTGGCGAAAATGTAACATAAATAGATTTTACCAAGTTTGTCAAAAATGTGGATGGATCTGACAAAACCGGCTAAAGGTGAACATTTTATATCTCTTTGATAAAAAAATCAAAGTAAAATATTTCTACGATGATGTCGAGCAAAATATTTTAAATGAACACAGAAAAATTGCTAATTTTTCATATTATAAGCAAACACCAATTTCCATAGAAAATGTTTCCCACTTTGGAAGGGTTTTCTCAGGATTTGGTCTTTCACCTTAAGCCTGATTTCATCAGATCCACTAACAAATTCCAAAGTTCCGTGACCTTAACCTTGTTCCGAAGTGAGACAAACATCGCTCTTTGCACCAGTCAGTTAATATTATGATCCGTCTGAGTTTAGGGTTAGTCACGCATTGGCCAATTTTGATGGGCGAACTACTTGGATTGTGAGATTACCACACCGAGTTTCTATGAGAGCCAACAAGTTGACTGGTGCGCGAAGTCTCATCAAAATTCAAAGTCGTGAAGTCACATCCAACGCGACTGATCAAAATTTAAATTCGGCTGGAGCGCGTCTAAGCTTATCAACGCCTGTTTTTTTTGCTCATTGTCACTACTTGCCACTATCTTTGATGGCTGACCTACTTTCGACCTAGTTGGCTTTTCCCAGACTCCCTTGTTTTAGACTATTGAAATGCTGAAAGAAAATTGAAAAAACACAAAAAAAAGCGGCACTTGACAGTTTAACCATTAATTATAACAGACAAGGCAATCTCACAGCGCTGTTTTTAATTTCGATTCTAGCTGCAGGGCAGTCCACGCACATTGAAGGCTTTTCATATTTTCAGGGCACATGGAGGGAAAGGAAGGAGAGGAGGGAGGGAAAAGGTGGCAATCAGTGCACAGAACCTTGCCAGAGGCCGAACAAATTGAAAGCAGCCAAGAGAACATAGCGAAATTTGTAAAAGCAGGAAATCTTGACAGACGAGGGAAATGGATAAATGCCGTGAGGCCACCCAGTGTGTCCAAACATCCGACAACCGAATATTCTAGACAAGTTTAGAATTATTTATCGTTTGTTTTATTAACTTTTTTCTGTGTTCCTGTGTGACATTTTCTCTCACAATTTTTTTTTAGTTTCGCATTGTCGCATTTGGCATTTACTGTGTAGCATTTCACGATTTCATGGGTATCTCAGTGCATTCCCTATAGAGAGTAGGGGAATGAGGCCATGTCCATTCAGAGGATTATAAGCCCAATCTCTCTGAGTTTTTCATGCACGATAGAATTTAAGTTTCAAGCAATGCAAAATATCAACTTAGAGTGACATTCTAAAGCAGCAATCATCATAATTCTATAGTTCTATAGCAAACAACTCATTGGAATTCTTTTTTTTTTTTTCTTTAACATAAACGTTTTCATTCGTTAAAATCAGATTTCCAATTGATATCTTTTTTTGTGTGTTTTTGTTTGTTTTTTCCATTTCTGTCTGCCCTCCTGTCATTTCTGTTATCCGTTTGTAAACACCTAATGGGTGTTACTTTCACCACACGACTACACAAATTGAAAGAAACTCAAATAACAACAACAACAACAACAAAGATAAGAATGATAATGATTACAACAGAACTGACAAAAGCACTAGTAAGAACTCTAGCAAAAGATATAATCAGTAATTAAAATACTATAAAATAACCAATTGACAAGATGTTATTAAAAAACCCACAGAAAATCTCTGTGATGTTGCAGCAAGGCTTCAAGCAAGGTCAAAATGTGGCACAAAGAAAAAGCTGTGCAACGAAACCTGATTTGTCCTTCCTGTGCCTTTGCATTTGATCAGACTGTTTCTGTATTGTTTCCTACGGGAGGCTTTGTTAAAATTATACAACTTTGTTTCTTATTGAAACATTTCATTATAAAAAACACACAAAACACAACAGCAGCAAAAACAGTTGCAACAACGACATCCAGAATGTCCCTTGTCAAGACCAGATTTAATTCATAAGAGTAAATTTTTGCGAGAGCAGTAAGTAATTTTTAGAAACGTAATTATTGTACGAGCCAGCATAACTTGGCCTTGAGCTGGTCTCGTAAACAATGTGTTTTGAACAGTTTTTTCCCTGATAGATAGACAGAAGGTGGGGAAGGATAGAGGGACAGCGTAGGTGTGCATGACTGAGCACTTGTTGTATCTCGTGTTTTGAACTAGGGGTAGTAAAGAGGGAAGGGGTGAGTAGGAATTAAATGTTATTGAGACGTCTGTTGACGTACAGAAAAACCGTGATCCAGAGTAAAAGCTCGGGGTTTTGAACATGTTAAGAATTTATTGCTATAAAATTTATATTATATTGTATTGAAGTAATTCGACCTTTGATGTCGACCCAAGGTCGTTGCGTAGGGCTGTTACTTAAAATAACTCAGTTCGGCAGCTGAGCTAGAAGTGGTTGCACCAATCACAATCCAGGAATTAGACGGTAAGCTGCAGATGCAGTCCAGTATTTAAGGCCATACAGAACTTAGTTCTGGGCCACATGTAGAAAATCCATTTACGAGGTGGACGGCGATAGTCCTCAGCCAGATGAGGGACATGGAGACGCAGTTGAGCAGTCCATTGTGAGGGGCCTGATTTAAAGCTCCAGAGCCTAAGCTACTTGGTTTGATATAAACCCACAGCGTTTACATCCAGCGCTCTCACTCCCAGTGAGGGCCGCATGGTGAGAGTCTATACTAATTTGTAATGATGAAAGTGAACCGTTCTACTTACTTTTGAAGACAGTTTCAGAGCTACCGCCAGACAACGCATGGTTGTACAAGCATTCTCCATGGCGTGTCTAGAGGAAATGTCCACATCATAACATGTCTCATTGAATTAATAGAATTTAAACTGTTATATCCGTCGCCACGTGCGCGGATTCTATTTGCCATATAACTCATATGACCTGCAAGTAGTTAGATTGAATTCGTTAGTCTTTATAAAAGCTGTAGTTCCATTAGTTAGATTCAGTTGCCTTTGAATTGATATATATATTTATAATTATATTTGTTACATTAATTCCTGTAATTAAACTGCTCTACAGTTCTGCTAAAATTGAAAGCAATTGATTTATTTAGTTTCTAGAGTGCAAGTATTTATTTTTGTGTGTTCGTCGATTGTGGGAGCGGACCTCGAAAGAGTGTCAGTCGAAATATCCCCATGTAACCCACATCGCGACACTGGAGGGGACACTACACGACATTGTTTAGTTTATAGGTTATTTAGATTGGAGTATAATATCGGTTTTCTCTTTGATTAACTTTTGTTTTTTTTCAGTTTCAGTGCTCACGTGGTCTTCACGTTGAGCTACTTTAATTACTTCATTGTATTTAGTTTTGTATACTGCTTTCTTTCATTATTTGTTCCACATATTTCCGGCTCTCCCATTGACCCGAGGATCGAGGCCAAGGAGACTTCAACATAACTAAACGAAGAAAGACAAACGTACTGACTGTGGTGTACGCAAGGGCTAAAGGAATCTCCACCAGTTCCTTGAGTTAAGTGATTCCATCCTTAATATCGTCTGCGTTAAGGAGTTGAGTGTTCCTCCTTCTGTTTTACAGGCTCATTTTACTTTTTCTCTGTGTTTAGGAACCCACGGGCGGTGGCGAGGGCGTTCTTACGTGTGCGTGTCCTCTGTGCCAAAGTGGTGGCTTGGTCGCCGATTTTGCCGTTTCGACGACAACGTCTGCGGTCTCGCAACAACCAGTGGTGATTAAAACAGTGAGGATTCGCATTCGTGAGAATAGACTTTGATAGGGATCTGTACATTTTGTTTAGATTGTAGCGTTTCTATCTTCCTCGTTGTTTTAGGAAGACGTCTCTCTTGTCCTCTTCTTAATCCTATTTGTAAATATGTTCAGACTGTAGAGTTTGTTATTGTCCGTCTTTTCTTGTTAGTCTAGCGTCGAGTTTCGTGTTGTTGTTTTTTTATTACACCTTACGTACATTGTAATTATACATTCCTTTTCTTAAATATATTGCCTGTGTGAATCATGCGTCAATGTTGACGCATTGATTATATTCTCTGGTTGTTGTGACGAGTAAGGCTCATAGGCCGGAAGTTAAATATATTGTTGGGAATAGAGATTCCCCATTCAAGCGCAGTTGTGCACCTGCCTTGAATCTTCAGTAACTAAGTACTGAAATAGTAGTTCTTAAAAAGAACTTCAGGTAATAGAATTTACCTCGGAATTTAAAATATACGATAGCTATATAAAGATAGCTGTAATTTTAATCAACGAAATAAAATTGTCGTTGATTTATACGTCATAAACATTAGTTACGCAGTGATAACAGTAAGGACACTGCAAGTTGTATAACGAAGGAACAGTGTTGGTAATTCGTCGTTCTTAGTAGCGGCCACCCGACGAGGTCAATTGGCCTCAGGGATAATTGATAACTTCAGGTTAATAATTAAGATTGTTATTTTAATCGGATAATCGTAAAGAATACAGTGCTAACATAGTTCACTGTACGCAGGTTATCGCGTGAAGGATCCGGATACCTGACCTTTATCAATACTAGATCTCATATAGAGACTTATTCGGAGTCTTAACCATAATGACTGATTACTCTGCCTATATTAACGCGGCGAAGCTGTTGGGCGTCCCCGATGATCAGCTACCCGCTTGGTGCGAAAGGAAACAAAAGGAAGACCAAGAGCTGGCTCGAGAGGAGCGCGCCGCAGAACGAGCCGAGAAGGCCGAGGAACGCGAACGAGAAAGAGAAAAAGAACGACACGAAAGAGAAAAAGAAGAACGAGAAAGAGAAAAAGAAGAACGAGAAAGAGAAAAAGAAGAACGAAAAAGAGCTGAGAACGCGGCTCAAAGAGAGCATGAAATTTTTCTAAAGAAACTAGAATTGCAGGCCATCCAGCCCACCGCGGCTCCGCTAGCATCCGCGAATAATGTTAAAACTAAGCCGAAGCTACCGACCTACAATGATAAGATCGACCACATCGATTCTTACATCCATCGCTTTGAGCTCCACGCTGTAGCCGCCGGTTGGGACCGCACGGAATGGACTTCGTGCCTTGCAAATTTATTGACTGGTCGTGCGCTTGAGGTATTTCATGGCCTCAATATTGAAGATTCTAAAAACTATGATGTCCTTAAAAAGGCTCTTCTCAAAAGATTTCAACATACAGAGGACGGGTTTCACCAACGATTCCGGACGTGTAAACCGGACCCATCCGAAAACTTCTCTACGTACGTTGATCGATTAAAGCACTACCTCGACCGCTGGATTCAGTTAGCCGGCATCGCTGACGGTAGCTTTCAAGGGCTGTACGAGCTAATATTAAAGGACCAAATTTATAACGCGTGTCACCCTGATCTGGTGTCCCACGTTAAAGAGTGGGCACCGAAAACATTAATAGAAACCACGTCGTTGGCGGAGCAGTACGCTTCTGCCCATCCCAATCGTTCGCTGGCGAAACCAAAAACAAGCGAACCCTTTTATGCCGGAGTCAGTGGTGCTCCACCTGCGGGAAGTAGAAATTCCCGTCCTACTAATCGCCAGACACCGTCTCCGAGGGCATACTCCCAACCGCCACCGAATCGATCGCGCGGTTTTCCGCGACGTGCTGGACCACCCACTGGACCACAAGCGCAAAATTTTTCTGGTCCACCGCGTCGGGATAATTGCAAGGGCTTCCAGTATCAAGGCCCACCATGCCCACCTCCTTGGGCATATTTTACTACTCCATATAACGCGCCTCCAATGCCACCCCAACGTAACGTGAATATTATCAGGTGCTATCGGTGCAATAGACCTGGGCATATATCAAAGGATTGTAAAGTAAAATTCGAGGCTGCGAATGCTTGCACTGTCGTAGTTCCGGCTGCACAGAATGTCAGCCCCGTCGAACTCACGTCGCCCATGACGGGCGCCGTCCCGGTGATGTCGGCCCTTCATCGGCACGGGTCATTGACATTATATAAAGGTCATGTAAATGCCATACCCGCGTCCGTGTTACGGGATACAGGATGCACCACCATAGGTGTCCGGGAGTCTTTAGTTCGACCGACCCAACTTATTGAACAAGAGGCAACATGTATTACTTTTGGGGGCTCCGTCGAGCGTTTCCGACTCGCGGAGGTCTACGTCGCCACGCCATTTATTACCGGTGTCGTAACGGCGTGTGTTTTACCGAATCCGGTTGCCGATTTAATAATTGGTAACTTACCACAGGGGAACGATACACCTGACGGCGACTTGAACATCTGGACAGAAGAAGTTGCGTGTGTAATCACCCGACAACAGTCAAAGCGTCCACCGGATAGTAATTTAGCGACCCCCGTTTTTGATTTCAATGTCACGCCTTCCATTTTTTACAGAGAACAACAAAACGACTCTTCACTTCAACCGCTGTTCGCGAGGGTTCAACCTCAGAATGGAAATGCCTCTCCATTCCTTATTAAGAATAAATTACTTTATAGAAATTTCAGAAATAAACGCGACGCCGTCGAACAGCTGGTAGTTCCTAAGTCGTTCCGTCGTGATATTTTGCGTCTCGCGCACGACACTTCCTTTTCAGGCCACCAAGGTTCAGCCAGAACCAAGTCACGAATATTTTGGCACATTTTTTTTGGCCTGGAGTATACGCGGACGTCAACCGTTTTGTGGCGCGCTGCGATGTGTGTCAAAAACGTACACCCAAAGGTAAGGCATCGCGCGCGCCCCTACAGGAAATGCCTCCAGTCTCAATCCCATTTCAGCGGGTCGCGATTGACTTGGTGGGCCCTCTTACTAAATCAGATAGGGGCCACCGTTTTATTCTTTCGGTCATCGACTACGCGACGCGCTGGCCTGAGGCTATTCCCTTGAAAGACATTACGGCTGACCATATCGCTGAAGCGCTTATGACTATTTTCTCGCGAGTCGGATTTCCCGGCGAGATTCTTTCCGACAGAGGTCCACAATTCACCTCTGAACTATACAAAAAGGTGCTGGAGTTAGCGGGCATTAGGCAGAAATTAACGTCCCCCTATCATCCGCAATCAAACGGTTGTTGCGAGCGGTGGAACGCGAGCATGAAGGCAATGTTAGCCCGCGTATCTGCCGATAGACCAGGAGACTGGGACCGTCAGCTCCCCGCTATTCTTTTCGCCTATAGGGAACTCCCGCACGCGTCCACGGGTTTCTCCCCATTTGAACTATTATACGGACGTAAACCACGTGGCCCGATGGCCATTCTTAGTCAATTGTTCACCGGTTCGGAAACCGATGATTATGATACGCGCTCCGCGTATCAATATGTTGTCGATCTCCGACAACGAATTATTAATGCATGCAAAACCGCTCTGCAATTTGCATGCGCTAGAGCGAGTTCTTCAAAATTTTATCGCGATCAGGGCGCCCAAATGCGCGCCTTAACCGTCGGAGATCTGACACTTGTACTTTTGCCTCAAACGCAAAATAAACTCCTTCTAACATGGAAGGGACCATATAGAGTCCAAAAGAGACTCTCCAGAGTCAATTACTTGATAGACATCCGCGGGCAGCAAAAAGTATTCCATATTAATATGCTCAAAAAGTACCTGCCTAGCGATGATCGTCGTCGAGGCGACTCCGTTCATGTCATCGCAAGGGCCAACGCGGCTTTAGTTACTGTCGACGACGAGGACCCGTTAAGTATCGACAGATCCTTGCCCATATTACAAGCCTCCGAGAGCATCAGTGATATTAATATCAGTGATGAGCTTACGCCGTCTCAAAAACAGGACCTTACGGACCTGCTCCAAGAATTTGCGACAGTGTTCACTGACCTGCCCGGTTGTACGTTTTTAGTCCAACATGTAATCCGTCTCCAGACAGACGTGCCTGTTTTTGTAAAACCGTACCCGTACCCGCTGCACGCTCACGAAACAATAATCACCGAGGTACGTGCAATGTTACAATTAGGCGTAATAGAGCGGTCTACAAGCCCTTATTGCTCGCCCATTGTGTTAGTCAAGAAGAAAGACGATACCGTGCGCTTCTGCATTGACTATAGAAAGCTCAATGCTATTACCATCTATGATGCGGAACCCATTCCCAATCAGGAGGACCTTTTCGCGCGGTTATCTAACGCCACTATCTTCTCTAAAATAGACTTATCCAAAGGATATTGGCAGATTCCTCTCGAAGAGGATAGTAAACAGTATACAGCCTTTCAAACCCCTTTGGGTTTAATGCAATGGAAATATATGCCTTTTGGACTGGTTACTGCACCAGCAACTTTCGCGCGCATGATGAACATCTTATTAAATGAACTGCGCTGCGTGTTATCCTACTTCGATGATATATGTATTTTTCAGACCGATTGGGCTGGCCACTTGATGGCCCTTCGTGAAGTCTTTGCCACTCTTCGCCGAGCTGGCCTTACCGCGAGGCCCAGTAAGGTCTTCTTGGGCTATTCCCACATAAACTTCTTGGGTCATACCATAACCCGCGGGGTTCAGACTCCAGACAATCGCAAAATATCCACTATTTTGAAACTTCAACCCCCTAAAACTAAAAAACAAGTCCGTAGCTTGTTGGGACTTTTGAATTACTACAGGAAGTTCATACCAAACTTTTCTTCCCTTTCAGCCCCGTTATCTGATCTAACGAGGAAGAATTTTCCAAATAAAGTCGTCTGGACGCCTCAGTGCGCTGATGCCCTTCAGACTATTCAGAATTTATTTTCTACTTTCCCCCTGCTTGTTTTACCAGATATTCGCCAGACCTTCGTCGTCCGTACAGATGCGTCGGATAAAGGTATCGGCGCCGTGTTGCTCCAAGAGCATGAAGGTTCCTTACGTCCGTGCTTTTTACGCAAGCCGGAAGCTACTTGATAGAGAGACTCGATATGCGATTATCGAACGTGAGTGTCTCGCGATTGTTTACGCGGTCGATGCATTTTCTCGATACTTATTAATGTCCGAATTTATAATTGAAACGGATCATCGTCCATTACTATTCCTCAAGTCGAACAGAGCGAGAAATGCGCGACTTACCCGATGGAGCCTTGCGCTCCAGGAATACAAATTTACCATTAGAGCTATACCTGGGAATGATAATCTACAAGCCGATGTGTTGTCCCGGTTAATTTAGTATCATTATATAGTCTGTAAACATTGAGGTTGAGCATTTTTCACCTTATTCGGAGACCGTGGATGGTTTCACATTATTTGTCCTACAAGTTATGGGCATACTTTCTCAAAATTTATGTGATTCCTTTATCCACTAGCGTCCATTCTGACCAAGACCTGAGTTCCAGACAACCTTGACGCCTTTGTCTGCGGGTCAATGAGATGAGGAAATGGCAAACCAAGGGACCAGACCTACTGCTGCCAGGATACCATTACGTTAGATTAACCATTGTTTGTACATGTTATATATGTCATAATTACGCTCAGTGAAGCTATGAGCTAGATGCTCAATATTTTAAGTCTTTACAGTATGTCTTTGTGAAATAGGTTATCACTTTAATTGTAACGATATTGTTACATTACATATATTACACTATACACAATTACCACATATATTATAGAACGTCGCATATGTCCTTCAGAATGCACGTTCTCAACAATTTTTTTCATGACTTTCAGTTAACGCTATAGTTTTTCCATATGGCTTCCAAATGTATTCTGACTTAATGACTTTAGTACACATTGTGTCGTTCAAACCCTAAGTTTTCACTGGGGTGGGGGATGTGTCAAGACCAGATTTAATTCATAAGAGTAAATTTTTGCGAGAGCAGTAAGTAATTTTTAGAAACGTAATTATTGTACGAGCCAGCATAACTTGGCCTTGAGCTGGTCTCGTAAACAATGTGTTTTGAACAGTTTTTTCCCTGATAGATAGACAGAAGGTGGGGAAGGATAGAGGGACAGCGTAGGTGTGCATGACTGAGCACTTGTTGTATCTCGTGTTTTGAACTAGGGGTAGTAAAGAGGGAAGGGGTGAGTAGGAATTAAATGTTATTGAGACGTCTGTTGACGTACAGAAAAACCGTGATCCAGAGTAAAAGCTCGGGGTTTTGAACATGTTAAGAATTTATTGCTATAAAATTTATATTATATTGTATTGAAGTAATTCGACCTTTGATGTCGACCCAAGGTCGTTGCGTAGGGCTGTTACTTAAAATAACTCAGTTCGGCAGCTGAGCTAGAAGTGGTTGCACCAATCACAATCCAGGAATTAGACGGTAAGCTGCAGATGCAGTCCAGTATTTAAGGCCATACAGAACTTAGTTCTGGGCCACATGTAGAAAATCCATTTACGAGGTGGACGGCGATAGTCCTCAGCCAGATGAGGGACATGGAGACGCAGTTGAGCAGTCCATTGTGAGGGGCCTGATTTAAAGCTCCAGAGCCTAAGCTACTTGGTTTGATATAAACCCACAGCGTTTACATCCAGCGCTCTCACTCCCAGTGAGGGCCGCATGGTGAGAGTCTATACTAATTTGTAATGATGAAAGTGAACCGTTCTACTTACTTTTGAAGACAGTTTCAGAGCTACCGCCAGACAACGCATGGTTGTACAAGCATTCTCCATGGCGTGTCTAGAGGAAATGTCCACATCATAACATGTCTCATTGAATTAATAGAATTTAAACTGTTATATCCGTCGCCACGTGCGCGGATTCTATTTGCCATATAACTCATATGACCTGCAAGTAGTTAGATTGAATTCGTTAGTCTTTATAAAAGCTGTAGTTCCATTAGTTAGATTCAGTTGCCTTTGAATTGATATATATA
The DNA here is from genome assembly GCA_963931925.1 of Onchidella celtica. Classification (NCBI taxonomy): domain Eukaryota; kingdom Metazoa; phylum Mollusca; class Gastropoda; order Systellommatophora; family Onchidiidae; genus Onchidella; species Onchidella celtica. Next base: position 40,978,254 of record OZ007578.1, read on the forward strand.
TTTATAATTATATTTGTTACATTAATTCCTGTAATTAAACTGCTCTACAGTTCTGCTAAAATTGAAAGCAATTGATTTATTTAGTTTCTAGAGTGCAAGTATTTATTTTTGTGTGTTCGTCGATTGTGGGAGCGGACCTCGAAAGAGTGTCAGTCGAAATATCCCCATGTAACCCACATCGCGACATCCCTACCATAGGCTAAATCAAAATTTGGCAAAAAGCAGTTTTTCTGTGGTTTTTATAATATTTCGTGATATACCACAGGCTAGTGGCACACTGAGTCAAGCCTGTTTCGAGTCGGTTTTGAGTCAGATTTGAACTTCCTTTGAACCAACCGGCGAGACAGTCTCACTTCAGTCTCACTAGTGCACGAGGCTACGCTTAACTCCATAGCCCACAAATCCAAGGCAAAACAGACTTGACTCAGTGCTATGTGTCGTAGAACCCCGACCTTCAGCAAACTTGAGAGAACCATCATGTAGTGTCGTCCATGCAGCGATCAAGGAATTGGTTGCCATGGAAGATGTAAACAAACGATCATCCCCGCCAATCTGTGAGACACACACCAAAATAAGCAGATAAATAATAATAATCGACGAGATTCCTGTGACCAGCTCGACAGACTAATCTAAAATCTTGAAGTTACATTCGCCAACTGATCAGAGGAATAACCCTGTGAAAGGAAATTGTCACCTGTGAATCACCCCAATAATATGCGCCAGTCGCACAAATCTGGACTGCAGATTCACATTCAGCTTTCCTGAGTTTGTCATAAGATTGATATTCATATCACCTGAAAGTTAATTTTTCTCATTCTCAGGCACTCCCTTAACACTTTGCATAATATGAAGGTCACAGGGCAGTGCAGGATTTACCATTAAGCTAAGTGGGCTAAAGCCTAGGGCCTCAAATCTAGCCTCAGGCTAATCTGCATAACATTTTGTGACACGTGTAGACTTTTCTTACATATGATGTTACAATGCACTGTAGTTTATGAATAAATCTTTGTAATTTTCCCAGCTTATATAATTTCTTTCGAAAAGGAATTCCGACTTGAGGAATTATAAAACACCTATCATCATCACTTCTGTTATTCAAATAATTTAAAACACTTCCATTTTCTTCTAGCTGTGAAGGTGAGGGATTGGAAGGGGCATCATAGCTAGAATGTCCTAAGGATTCTCTTCATCTAAATCCGGCCCTGTCACAGGGAAAAAAATAACCAAAGACATGAAAAAGTAATTTCGTGTCTATCCCACATAATTTTTATCAGGTCCAAGCTTGGTTCATCAGCCTCGACTCTGCGAATCCAAAGTTTGAAAAAAAGAAAAAAAGCTGCAATCACAAGATATTAGATGTTACCCTTTCAGTTGCAAGAAGGAAGTCGCGTAGTGTTACACTTTTAAACCGATTTTTTCCCCGGAATATTGAGATTTTGGCCGATTTACCAAATTGTATCCTTTTACTATGAAGTATTTATTCCAGGGGAACGTCCATGGCGGTGAACCAAATACTTCGTGACACCGCCAACCACCTGTGTCAAGGGAAGTAACGACTTGAAAGTAGCAAACGCATTCAATTTACCTTCTTCTTTCCCTTGTCATCCAGATCCGCCACGCTGATGATGTCATCAATGTATACTCGTGTTTTTCCGTCTCCTCCCAGCCCCCCGTCGGTGATACTCTGCAGTATAGAGAAGGTCATCTTGCCTCTCACAGCAGCAACAAACGTTGGGATGACGTCATCCAGAAACTGAGGGATAGGACATTTAAAAAAGACTGTTTTCATTGGTAGGTACTCACCCCAAGCGTTTTGCCCAAGGAGCACGTATGTATACGTTCCTATCCCTAACCCCATCGTCATTCTCGACCCTAAAACTGATCGAATCCCTAATCCTGCCCCCTATCCTTCAAATAAAAAAACAGGAGGAAAAAAAAGAAAAGAAAATCTGAAAGAATAATTACTTAAGACTGTTGTTAGGAGCATTTCGGGAGGAGCTCTCTAGTTACGGAGTCACAAAAAGCTTTAAAATACGTAACCCTAGAGCAAAACAACTTGTAACTTGTAACAACATTCTTTCTTTAATAATATACCCCTCTCCTCTCTTGTTACATCTCTCCTCATTTTACCAGGTTCTATTCGCACAAATGCGACATTTAATAGTTGAGTGGAGATAAATGAAAAAGATACCAAGTGGAATGTTAAATCTTTCTTGATAATAAAAGCGTAGTCCCCTGTTTGAAATTCACTCAGTGTGAAACCATCGCTGATTACGTGAATAATCGCGACTGAAATTAGAAATTACGAAACAATCAAAATAATCTCTCCTAATCGCTTACTAGATCTTGTACATTAATTGTCTACACACCTATTATTCGCCTTATGCTATTACCATCATTATCACCTCTTCCCGGCATTTCGAACCAGTCATAACTCCCACCTTCTGCTCACCTGTAAAATTATTTATTCAGTTTTCGCATGCAGCTACCTTTTTTGATATCATAAATTACCAATCTTTTTATGATCGACCAACGCCTTCGCAGTTTGCCGTTATCTATGGCAGGTCGCCAGTCCCATTTTAATACAGGAAGTTCTGGAAATTTTTGCTTCGGTAATGCAATAACTCAGCTGGGCCAGTTTTGTTTCGAGCATTTTAAATTTTAAAGACAATTTCTTTAGGATAGATCTGTCTTCTTGGTAATCTTCGGGTAAAGCCAGCACAGCTTATCTTGTAGTATTCCAGGTTCGAAACGCATGTGTGCTTAATGGTCTAATTCTGCGACATTGTCTAATTTATTAACAAGTAAATTTCCATGATAGAATATTTCTATTTTTGTATTTATTTGACCATTAAAATGAGTTTAGAGTACTATTTCAGCATTTATTGATAAGACAATCTGTCTCCTGGAACCATAGGCTTAACACATATAATTGCTGTAAGTGCACATCGCCTATGTCTGGAGATAAACAATTGAAGATCCGACGTCAACACCATGAGTAATTTTTGGAAAAAGGCAACTGAAACTGACAAATGCATTATACTTCACTTGTATTCACACATACTTCAGCCCCGAGGCCTGCAATCGTTTCGCCAGCGCTGTTAATAAATGGGGCTTTCCAAGTGGTTTCCTGTCAAACCAATAACACCATTAAAAAATTTTTTTTTAGAAAATTGTGACATAGCCTATTTGTTGGTCTCAAGTCTGTACTTCCTCGTGATGTGCTATTGCTATGTTTCACTATTACCTGAAATATCTTGGCTTGCTTGGCTTGAGAGGAGTTTAGCTGAAAGGTTATACGAGACAAGACCCAATAGAGTTGGTACCGTGATGGGAAGTTGGACAGGGTTACCATGGTTTCCAGATCGTTCGGATGGTTGACAAACCACGTCAGGAGTTGGAAAGATGACTTCATAATTTTCTGTAAACACAGCAGAACATTCATGGGAAATCAATAAGTTCTATTAAATATGGAATAAGATCTTGAACATCTTGTCCTAAAAATTAAAACAATGACCAAAGAAATGCCTGCATTGCATGAGAGATTTTCAATGATAGTCGCGGTCAACTCTAACAGTTAGTGAGAATGTGACAGAAGCAGAGGCAGATCTACAACGAAACTGATGACGCTTAAACTTTGGGGCCCCTAATCCCGGAGGGAGCCCGAACGTTGTTTAATGAGTGAATTTTGGACGTTGCGCTATTGTTACTGTCATGATTCGGATGTTGTTAAAACTCACGCAGAGAGTGAGTTGTTGTTGTTTACCAGGGCCATGAGAAATTGGCTGGTGGCCTTGAACGGTCCTCGCCAAATTATAGTTGGTGAGTAAATAAATGTAAAGTTAAACTGTTAGATTCACGCTTGTGGGTTTTAATGTTCGTGATTAATAAGTAATGGAGTAGGGGTGAAACAAGGTGGGGACAGTTGACATTGTTAAGTATGACTAGACAAGTTTTTGCACGTTAACTGGCTGGTAGAATAGTGCAGACGTATTACTACAATTAAAATGGTGGGAGGTTTCGACCTATGAGATAGCTGAACTAATTGGGCCAGCGGACTAGCACGCTGGGTAGTTAGATAGTATATAACATCGTGTAACGTTCAGATTAGGTGAATACAGGCGAGCAGAAGCATCGTGTCGTGAAGTATCTCCGGTTGACCAGTACCTGAACTGTGTGCTTTGAAGACAAGAAGTCCTTGCTAACGGACTGACTGAGCTCTAGAAAGAAAGGTCTGAGTGGGCTGACCTTTGAAAGCCCACGCTGCGCTATATTGATGTTCGCGCCTACCAGTAGGCGTGAGCAATGGTAATATATTTTATTTGTTCAAGCATAATAGAGATCGGAGATAGAGAGAGAACTACAGCCTCATAGGAAGACTAAGGAAACCCCAGCTGGCACTCGACCACGAGTGTCCTGTATCATAGATCTATTGCCATAGTATGATTAGAATAATATAGCACATTGTTGATGAATTGAATAGTGATTGTGCATAAAATATAGTCTTTTGGCAACTGCTTAAATTACCTACAAGCCGAAGAGTGCTTCTGTAGGCTTTGAACGTACTGGGCTCTCCTAACATTTAAGCCCATATGATTTATGGAGAGTTTGCCTGGCGACTGGCCAGTGGCGACTCAACTGTCTCTTTAAATTGATATCTAGTTTCGTATAATATACCTATTTGCTATTGATTGCAGTACCTCCATAGTTACATGAATATCATTGGTTAAGTTATTAATTAGAGTTTTTTTTGGTTTGGATATATACCCCTATTGTCTTTTGTTTTGTTATTAATATTTATGTAAACTATGGCCTGACCGGCCTGACATATATACGCTCTAGTTATTTAATACTTTTCTTGTGTGGTTGTGTCCGAGTGTGAGTTAGCTGCCTCTCGTGCAGTCGTAACATCCCCAAGACCCTAACTCTGCTCGTGACAGTTACTGATTGCGAAGGTGCCCCCTAACAGTTCAAGCTTCAGGGTCCCAAACATGTAGGTCCGCCACTGGACAGAAAGCCGTTGCTGTAAAATTTTGTCCACCATCACATTCGCTACATTTAAAGTCTGTGATTCGGCATAGAAAATTTCTCAAGACATAACCAAGTTATCTTCCCTTCATTTTTGCTGAACAAATTTTGAACCACTGATTTCCTGTGTTATTTCACAAGTTAAGCTGGGTTTTCATGTGTGCGGAAACGGAAACGAAAACGGCAATGAAAACGTCAAAAATCCTTTAAGTAATGAAAGAGAAAGAATGATTTTATGTATACAGAAACACTCGTTCCTTTTCCTTCTTGGTGGGGTTTTTGACGTTTCGGTTGCGGTTTCCGTACACATGAAAACAGCTTTAAAATGGGAAACACTCTGACCAAAATCGTACCCTCCTTGTCACAGTCGCTAGTACACTGTAACAACAAATACCACAATATTAAGAGAAATACAAGCAGTGACTCAGATTTATGATCTGAGTGGGCTTCGTGTAAGTAGTGTAGGAGCTGATGAAAGCAATGACAAATTTCTACATTGATAGTTTAAAGGTGGGACATATCGCCATAAAAAAGAAAAATATGGATTTATACAAATGTATACAGTTACATTCAGGAAATTCATAAAATAGTAATAAATAATAACAATGGATAGCTTTTATATAGCGCATATCCATTAAAAATGCTCTATGCGCTTTACAGAAGCAACATGTCAACATACATGGGTAAAACAATTACCAAAATCAAACATGGTACTCTTAATTAAAATAGAAGGGAGCACACAGAAACACCCTTATAAAAGCTCACACACACAACCACAATTAATACACACATACAACGCCCATACACTCACATGCGCGCGCACACACGCACAGATGCCAAGCTTGGATTTTACTCAAGGCTCCAAGTATGATGAAAATAAAATTGTTTTGAGTTGTTTCTTGAAAGCTTCCAAACTCTCGGCTTCCCTAGTGGACTTCGGAAGCTTATTCCACATGAGTGGGGCAAAATATGAGAAAGAGCGCTGGCCGTACGCCTTATAATTTACTTTAGGTTTAAGAAGGATGGTTATATCACTCGATGATCTGAGTGCTCTTGAAGGTACATAAGGTGTTAAAAACTGGTGTAGATAATCTGGGGACAAGTTGTTTAAGCACTTGTAGCACGTTAGGCAAATTTTATATGTGATGCGTTCTTTCACTGGGAGCCAATGTAGTTCCTTCAAAATAGGAGTCACGTGAGTCACCATAGGAGTCACCACAAGTAATACGCAGCTTGCGAATCAACTTAAAAATTTCGAGCAATGGTGCTGAATTTTTTTGTTTGTTTTTGTTTTTGTTACTAGTTTATTACCACTTATCCTTTTCCCCACCCGCCAAACACATTAAAAGAGAAAGAAAAAAGGAGGGGCAGAGGGTGACAGTTGTGTCAGTGTCAGCACGAAGCATTTGATTAGTCGGCACCACAGAATGGGGAACTACCAGACGCGAAGGGAGCCGACTTTTCGTGGCTACAGGAAGTATGCGCACCGCCATTTTGGATGAACTGCAACTACAGTTGACTTGATCGGCGGAAGACAATACCGGTTTGCGCACTTCCACGGAGAGTAAGAGCTTGCAAACGGCTCTAAATAGATTCAATCAACACAAAACAATATGAACAAACCACAGTAAAAAGATACGCACAATGTCTTTCAGTTCTTGTTGCCACCGTGACCCAGTTCTGCGATTTGGCGGAAGTGAAATCTCTCTCTAAATACACATTCGCTGATGTTACACTAAACATCTTTGCCTGCTTGCCTAGTTACGGAGAATCGGTCTCATCCAAAATGGCTCAGGCTGGTCAAAATTGATGATGTATCCCTGCCTTGCGTCGCTTCTGGTAGTATTTCTATTGTCAAAATTGATGACGTATTCCTGCTTTGCGACGCTGCTGGTAGTATTTCTATTATGAGGTCGGCACACACAATCACGGTTCCTTGAGCATTGTATTAGTTATTTATACAACTTATGGAAGTCGTAAATGTAAGAAAATAATAACATTTAAATGCGGTTTTCATGGTTTTTTTTTTTTAGAAAATTGTGACATAACCTATTTATTGGTCTCAAGTCTGTACTTCCTCGTGATGTGGTATTGCTATGTTTCACTATTACACTATTATTAAGCTGGGTTCCATAATATTACACTATTAGTCTTCGTTTTAACTGTATGTGACGAAGCCGTGAACACGACCATTAGTAAGACGTCGTCCCCTTAGAATGACAAGTTTCTATCTCCACCTTGGCCGAATTGGGTTATATACTACACATTACTTCACCAGGCCTTCTCCATTGTATGTCAAAGTATCAGGTGAATTCGGTGTGTAATATGTAAGTATTACTAAAAAAAGAAAAAAAAAAAGTCCTATCTCTAAAAGCCACAAGACATGAAACTTCAAACATCAGTTTCTCAGAAGTCGATGGAAGGGAATTATAACTTTGCCGTTCTAAGGGGATGCCGTGTCAAGGCTGCTGACACACAAAGTCAAGTTCGTTTTGAGTCTGTTTTGCCTCATTGCGCGAGGTCTCTCTTTCCACCAGCTGACATGAGACAGTTCTGAAACGCCCTAGCTAGTGAGCCAAAGTGAAAATATGCCAAAAAGAAAAAAATAAAAGGTTTCTATATAGCAAAAACCTCGCTCAAAGAGAGTTAGTGAGACAGACTTGTTTGGTCTCGCCAATGCTGGAGGCCATGCTTAAGTCAATAGTTCTCATCTCACGCTAAAACTGAGACAAAACAGACTGATTCAGTGCGCCACTAGCTCAAAACATTTCGCTGGCTCTACCACGAAACCAACCAAGTCCATTAGGATGCAGATGTCGAATCTTTTTTGCCAAATAATAATTCTTTGAACTCCATAAAGGAACGTTATTCTGTTCTGTTCAGTAAGGGAGAGTAGATTATTTCAAATTTTGGAAATTTAAAATAATGTACAAGGAATGCATTTTAAGCAAGACAATTCTTTTCCCCTTTCTTTTAAAAATGTGGTCCTTTCCACTTGCTCGGCTTCGTGATAGGGCCAGCGATCAGCTAATTCGAGGAGTGGGAAAATGCGTGCTGCAACATAGCAAAGGTTTTCTTGTAGACCTAGATACAGTGATCCCTAGCAACCCTTTGAGGACAACTTTGTGCGTCATAGAGGTTAATTTATACACATCATTAAATGTGCCCGCTCTTAGATCTCACTGATCACATACTATCGATGTAGGCATGAAAGAAAAAACCCAGATGACATTAACATATCAGTAAGCATACCTGGCATATATTATGATATTTTTATGTGTACACGTGTATATACTGCCGACACAAAACAATAAATTATGCCCCCATGGAACAAAACAAAAAACAAACAAACAAAAATAACAGGAAGGTCTGGGTGCTCTAAGCTTTGCAGACCAATTCTGTTCAGCTGATTTTGCTGGGCTGAACAGTTGGATAGTGACGTCACGTTGGGTTTCACTGAGATCCAACGTTGGTTGGTGCCCGAACCTCATGTAAACTAACCTGCGTATGGTTAAGTCACTCTCCATCTGGTTGGTCGGTCGTTCAAGATCGGCTAGTTTGCGCCTGGATATATCCTCAGTATTACCTTTTGCACAAACTGTGGCGCCCAATTGGAGAACAAACACATCCACAGAGTAAAACACGGACATACACACGACCTATGCTAAAAGTAGAAAGCTTCCGCCCTTCCACCCTCTCATTTCCACTAGCACACACACACCCACACTCACACTCTTGCACACACAGACATACTCACAACATAAATTGCAGACTGTGGCATTTATCTGTGATACTTTGAAAACACGGCCAGACGCCATGTAGGTAACATCTCTTCTTTATGTTGTAACTAGATGATCTACCGGGCATTGCCCAGAATAAACAATCATGTGCTCCCCAACCTCTCTCTCTCTCTCCCTCCCTCCCTCTCTCTCTCTCTCTCTCTCTCTCTCTCTCTCTCTCTCTCTCTCTCTCTCTCTCTCTCTCTCTCTCTCATACAATAAAAGTAATAAACTACAGTCTTGCTTCAGAACTCATGCGCATCAGAACACTACGCACCAAACTGAACGCTTGATACGGTTACTTTTTATGACATGCACGGTACTATATATATTACGAAACAAACATGCAAAAATACAGATGTTACATAGCAATAAACATTGTTATTTTTTAAAAATACATGCTTGAAGTAAACAACTTTTAATTATAGCCATCATCTTCCTTATCTCAATTGCCACCTTCCTGCCAAATTTAAGGCCTGAAGAGTGTATAGTTTGGTCAGTTAGTCATGCCAAAGGTTGCAAGTTATATTTCAGTAACTCCAAAATCCCCAAAACTCAATCTGTTACACATACAGCTATTTTTAAACTCAGGCTCAGTAATGAATATTCCATACTGATGAAATAAACACACTCAACACAAGTACTGGGTAGCAACTCGCTTTTGAGTGATCCGGATTTTTGGATCATCTACTTCAAAGAATCCGGATATCCAGATAATGATCCAAATTTTAGATCAGTTAAGAAAACAGGTCCGGACCTTCATCCGGTTCGAGGAGAGAAGGTTGTAGCGTCTCATGTTCGCTGACTTCAAAGATGGACGATATGATAATTTTATTCTCTCCTCTTTGATCTCCTTTTGCTTTTTGTTGTTTTTGGAGAGTTTTGCTTTTAGGCACATGCAACTTTGTGACTTTGTGAGCGTGTACTTCATTGCAGAACGAGCCTCTGATCTAGATTTCTAAAAGCAAGCCGGAAGCGGATTGTCGCCTACAAATATCCGGATAACTGGATTGATCCATTTAACTAGATATCCAGATCTAAATCTGGACTCTCGCCCAGCCCTACCAAACACATGAAGGAATTCGGGGTCAGTGGAGGTTATGGATTGTCGTTAGGATCAGAGTTTGTGAAATAATGACCTTGATAATACACATTAAAATTAAAGTGTTTGGGGCAAAAACTTCTCTCATAAATATTTCTGGACACGCATGTAAACCTCTTTCATATTGCGAAGAATCTGTCTGAAATGGTCAATAAAAACTAGGAGATATGAAACATCTAATTTGCCATAATATGGAGATTTCTGATTTTAAACGATGGGTTTAAATAAGTGGTTCTCAACCTTTTCCAGGCAATCGCCCCCTTAGGCTCCAAATTTTCTTTCATCGCGCCTCTCCCTTATTTCTTCCCACCCCCCATCTGTAATCAAGCCCGACAAATACATTTTACAAGACGACAGACTACATATAGATTACGATGTTAAGTTTTCCAAAGCCTTGTTAATGACGTTTTGATTATTTATTATAACACAAATTATTCTTAGTTAAAAAAAAAAAAAAGGTCTTTTCTATTCATAAAACCCATCTATACGAGCTGTTAAACAAATCAGTGGTTGGCAGGTGTATTTGCCCTCAAATTGTCCTCCATTCATGACTGTTTTTGTCCCCCTCCCCCCCCCCCCCCCGCATCGTTTTTGACCCGTCGACGCCCTGTTCTAAGTTTTCACCCCCCCCCCCCCCCACATCAAAATCAGCCAAGTTGAGAATTACTGGTTTAAATGAATGTGACCAAAGAGTAATGGCTTTCTTGAATGTGATCTAACATTGTCCTGAAACACTGTAATATTATGGTCATGTAAGGATCTCATCATTTAGAAAGCATTTCATACCTGCAACAGGACATCTGTCTGAATGTCCAGTAATCCTGCCATAGATGAGACAACCAGAGCATGGAGGGTGGTAGCCGTGGTCATCAGGTCCACTTTGTTGTAATGTCCATAGATTTGTCCGTTGTGCCAGATGTTGCCATCGTTTTCTGACAGAACATCATCGTCTTTCTTCTTATCCCCTTTATTGTTGCCACTGACAGATTTACTCAGGTCATCCGAGATCTAAAAAAAAAATAAAAAAATCAATTAATATTTATTTTTGTTGAAAATTCCAATTCCAGAGCACGCTGTGGTTGATCTACGAGCTGAGAGGCTCGCGTTGGCCGGGATAAATCTGTTCCCCCTCCCCTTCCCCACCTCTTGTTTCTCTCCCATCCCTTCTTCTCTCCCCATCCCCCCTCTGTCTCTCCATTTTTCGTCTCTCTCTCTCTCTCTCTCAGATAGATTCTACAGCCACATCTGCCCATGTTTTAGTCTGTCATGGGCATTAGCGCGCTGCACACGCTATTCCTTTTGTTAAGGCAAACTGCACCGAATTGAATGCTCTTGAACAGCTTTCAAATATTATTATCTAGGACAACTTTTAAATAAAGACAAAATCTATAAAAACAAACAGTTGAACAAAGGAGCAGTCGATTGGATGGGTCAATTGAAACCAGAGTCTACAGAAACACAGACCTGTTAACCAGACCTTTGATGGCCCAAATCTGATACCCTTTGACAGTACAGACTGGAGATTACCCCGACCTAACGCGAGCAAAACCCAGAAATAATATATCAGATAGATAAAGCGATGAATCATGAATCACTGAATAGAAGAGTTCGTAAACACATCCCGCCTTTGGCTTGTTTTGTCTTGCTTTGATCCCTCGACTCTCCGGGGACTGGCAAGGGGGGGGGGGGGACCAGGAAAAAGAGCAGAGGCAAGTCTTCTCCAGGTTTGGTGATCATCGTGAGAGGTCCTGCTTATCTGCAAGTGACTTTTCTGTTCATCCTTCATTGTTTGACCAGCATTCTTCCGCAAACAATAATTATTCGCCCAGACAGCCAATCTGCCTATTGTCAATCACTAATTTTTCGTTATACAGATATAAAAGAAAACCTCTTTATTACTGTCATGTGGCGAGTTCGTGAACTGTTCCTAATTCATTCTCCCTTTAAAGTAAGTACCAAACCAAGCAAGCAGACCAACGACCAACGGACACATGGAGTGAATTTTCAAATGAAACACGTTATTTATTTCACGATGAGGTTCATAGTGGCTTCTGCCAAATATACCAACTCATACAAGAGGCAAAATGTACAATCTACTCTCGTGGCGTACAAGGCCATCAACCTTACTCGTGACATTACCAATGGTCTTCAGTCTGAGTTTGACTTTAAAGAAAGCACGTCGACATTAAAACGGCCACATTGTGCCAGGAAAAAGCAAGACGATGGACAGACTATAACAGAATGATAGGACAAGACGAGACATGGCCAGAAGCGTCCACCAACCACCGGTTGTTACTCGCAAACCACTGGCAAGGTGTAGTTTGTAGAGGCAAGGTGCTCGCCTCTCATGCCGAAGGTACCGGGTTCGATTCCCGGTCGATGCAGGCATGTTGGAATTTTTTTATTGTTTTTTGGAGGGGGAAAAGGTGGGGGGGGGGGAGGGTGAAGTCCTGTCCCTGATCCTATGGTAGGTAGGATCGAGCACCTAGTCTTCTTTGATAAGGGCGAAAAACACGGGGGGGGGGGGTTGGGGTGGGGGGACGGGCACGCTGAGCACGTTGAAGATAGCCTTGGTAGTTGAAAGTCGAAAAGAGCTGGCCAAACAAGCCCGCGCGGCCCGGGAAAATTTCTAAACGACTAATCCCAATCGCGAGAAAACACGCAAACAAAAATAAAAACAATGAAAGTGACTTGTAAATGTTAAGGGCAGCGAACCTCTTAATAAAGAACTAAACACGGATCTTTCTGAAATTTGGCATGAAGAAGTGAAATATGGTTTTAGACCAAACAGACAATTTATAAATGCACATCATTTTTTGCGACCGATGAATAAACAGTAAGATATTCATATATTTGAACTGGACATGCTGCGACTTGAGCGACCAGTGAACAAACTTCGCGGTGCACACTGAAACCTGCCATGTATTTATTGTCGTTGCATACTGGCTCTGCTTTGTAAACTCGTTTTTCTTCCCTCTGCCAAACCATTTAAAGTCCAGCACATCTGAAGGGGTATCGAAGTTGCCCCCCTTACAGAAAATGACGCTATTATATACCTTTCAAATAAAGAAAAAACCAACAACTTGGGCTCGTTTTACCAACAACTTAGCCAGGGGGAGGAATCGGATTTCGGAATTAACACATTATTGTACAAGAAATTCGACCCAACCGACGATCCCTACGATGACCCGCTGACCATGAGAGAACTCCAGGGAGCGCTAAGTGGGAAAAGGGGAGACTATGCCCCCGGGGGGGGGGGGATGGGATCACCTACACTGCCCTCAAAAACACCTCTGAAATATTTCAGGTCGCGCTCCTGGAGTTCTTTAACCGCATCTGGGAAACTGGACAGACACCCTTAACATACAAACACGCACATGTAGTGCCCATCCCAAAACCAAACCAGGATCCGCATGACCCGGCATCATACCGACCCATCTCATTAACATCACATTATAGGTAAAACATTAGAAGCCATTGTCAAAAATCGGTTACAATCTTGCATTGAAGGGGAGGGAATCATTTCAAACAAACAGGCAGGTTTTCGTAGGAACAGACAAGCACTAGATAATGTAGCCTACTTAGAACATTATATTAAAGCGGCTAGGGGAAGTAGACGTAGCACAGTAGGAGTCATATACTTAGACATGAAATCTGCATTTGATATGGTTAAGAGGGAAGGGATTTTACAAAACTTAAATTTATTCGGAATTAAAGGAAGGTTGTATAATTACATTTTAAACTATCTCACACACAGAACTTTCCAAGTTAGAATAGGACACACATTTTCTGAAACACATGTGCAGCCCCACGGGACCCCCCAGGGAGGAATTCTGTCGCCGATCTTGTTCAATATTGCAGTAAACCATATCCAAAACGTAAAATTACATTCTGAAACTGAAATACTGCAATATGCCGATGATATAGCTATCTTTAGGAAAGGTAAATTGGGCAAAGTAACACGCAGCTCATTACCAAAAGTTTTAGAAAACGAGGCAAATAATATTATTGAACAGCTAGGATATTTGGGATTAAAAGCAAACGCCTCGAAAACACAATTAGTCTTTTATAACTCAAAAAAGAATGGAAAAGTTCAAATTCAAGGCACCCCTGTACATTCCACGTCATCGGCAAAATTTCTGGGGGTCATTTTGGATCGAAATTTAACATATAGGGAGCAGATCGGTGACAGAGCCAGAAAGAGTCTGGGGGCCCTAAATGTAATGAGAAGGATTTCCGGCTGGAGATACGCCGCCCCCTTCAAAACTAGGCTTCTCCTCTATAACAACTATATTAGGGCTAGATTTTCATACGGGGAGGAGCTATTTCACACAGGAAACAAAACTAGCTTAGACAGCCTGGATTCTATACAGTACTCAGCCCTTAAAAACCTTTCACAAATATACAGTGGACCCAGTCAATTAAAATTAAATGCGGCTCTTAAAATACCCCCTTTACATTTGGAAAGAACTAAAAGCATTCTGAAATACTGGGCCAGAACAAAATTAAATCCAGGCAACCCTATAAACAACATCATTGAAAACTATGAAACTGAAATCCAACTTAAACGAAAGCCGCGACTAGACACATTAAGAAGTAAAAGTTTAATCCATAACATGATTGAACTATCCCACAAACTCGGGGGCGGTGATCTCCAGCTGGACTGCCAACTCCCACTTCCACCAACCTGGGGGCTCGCGGGACTCACCTTAGACACCGCCCTGGCAGATGAAATCAGTAAAAAACTAGATACACCTACCATTATGAAAGCCAGGGTGTACGAACACATAGAAAGATACTACAAACACACAGAGAAGATATACACGGATGGGTCGAAGACAGAGGACGGGCGTGTGGGATTGGGCATCTACAGCACAGACACAGACTTAGATAGGTCAATCAGAATCACAGACACAGACTTAGATAGGTCAATCAGAATCACAGACACAGACTTAGATAGGTCAATCAGAATCACAGACACAGACTTAGATAGGTCAATCAGAATCACAGACACAGACTTAGATAGGTCAATCAGAATCACAGACACAGACTTAGATAGGTCAATCAGAATCACAGACACAGACTTAGATAGGTCAATCAGAATCACAGACACAGACTTAGATATAGGTCAATCAGAATCACAGACACAGACTTAGATATAAGTCAATCAGAATCACAGACACAGACTTAGATATAGGTCAATCAGAATCACAGACACAGACTTAGATAGGTCAATCAGAATCACAGACACAGACTTAGATAGGTCAATCAGAATCACAGACAACACGAGTATACTCACCGCAGAGCTACACGCAATACAACAAACACTTATAGAATTGGACGCCCGCCGGATCACGGACCGACGGGTGACCATTCTTACAGACTCACTATCAGCCATAAAGACAATACAGACAGAAAGCCAGTCTAACAGCAAACACAACATGATACACAGCATTATCACACTTGTAGATAGGATTTTCAGATGCGGTACAGACGTGGTCCTGCTATGGATACCGGGCCACGTGGGGGTCACCGGGAATGAACGGGCCGACCTCCTGGCTAAGAGTGCCACAACAAAAACAGAAATTTTAAATATTAAACTAGATAAAAGTGACATCTATAGTCTAATTGAAAAACATGTAAATGAAATTTGGAAAACTGAATTTGAAGAATACCTAAATCAAAAAGTAAATATTATAAAGCAGATATACCAGAACTGGGAAACATTTGTCATGGATTTTAGTACTCCCAGCGAGCTAGGCTTAAATACCTTAAGAATAGAAACTTATAGACTAAGGGGCAACTTTAATTGTAATCTCTGCGACGTGCCCATGACGACAGAGCACATCCTTTTTAACTGTAAGAAAAATGTAATAGAAAGGAATAAACTTAAAAGGTTATTTATTGAAAGGAAAAAACCATTTACATTGGCCGGTGTCTTGTCTCTTGTAGACAATAGTTTTAAAAAAGAAAAAAGGGCCCTTGTCAACAAAATAAATCCATACTTTGACTGTAGCAAAGCTGGCACCTCTGACCTGGCAGATCATGGTAGCAATGGCACCACTCAAAATCCCATCGCGGAATAGCGTGCTGAGGTCGGCCACCGGTGGGGGCCGGAGGCTGGGTGACGCCGTTTCAACCGCGCACGGACTGACAGAAGGCTCGCCAGCCATAAATATAAAACAAATAAGTATATACATGTATGTAACTTCAATATTTTAATAATAAAATCTTAAATAAATAAATATATTAATATACAAACACATTGTTTTGTAATATAAATTTATTTTAGAACAGTTATCCTTTTATCTGCCAGGGCCGACAGACTATTTCTGCCGACCCAGCCATACAGGCAGAAACAATGGCCTCGGATGCCTATTGCACCCGGGACCACCCAACGCAGAGTTTTTAACAAGATCCCTGAAATTATGCTCTGCTGCGGGACTAGTCTTGGTGCTGCCAGGCTCCCTGGCGGCACCAAGAACTAAAGATCAAAATTCAAAAACTCTAGAGCCCTGCTAGGTCTTAATATCTTATTAGTTGTTTTAACTGGGGCTCTAGAGGAAAACAGTCAATTAGTGACATGTTTCATTGGAAATAAAGGGATCAAACTCCTGAAAGGGACAGTGTCCCAGAACTGCTTTTCTGCCTTCCCTTTTTTTTCTTGACCTGCCTTGCCCTTACCCTGGCGTATCCCAAAACTTAATAAATAAATGTAACCACGAAGAACGAAGAACGAAGACAACAAGAAAGAAAAAAATGAAAGAACAACAAGAAAGACCAAAGAGAGAGAAAATCAAGAAAATCAAAATCAAGAACAGGGGGCCAACAGCACTATGCTGAGGCCCCCGAGCAACAAAAGAACTCATCCGGGGTATCGTGTGTGGTTGGTGGGCACTTCTGGTAGAGTTTCCTTCTGTCTTATCATTCGGTTATTTTCTGTCTATCATCTTGTTTCTTCCCTGCACAATGTGGCCGTCAATGGGTCGACGTGATTTCTCTCCAACTCCAACTCAAACTCAGACTGAATGGGGTTCATACTAGTGTAACATAACCCACAATAATCTAGGAAAAACAGCGCCAAGTGTTCCCTCACCACTAAAATGACGAACATACATTAGATTTACATAACTGCAATTATCGTGATAAGGTCAGTACATCGGCGACAGTTGTTCCTGATTGCACTTTTTACCCAGTTCCAATGGTTCACCTGTAGATGACCGTCTTTTATCTGTAGTATTACTGCTGACTGTGGGTTTGTTTGGTCGAAATGTTGATAATTCCCTTCATGATTCACGCACTAATAACAATAATATTAATTAAAACAACAACAACAACAAGAACAACAGAGAAGCGCAGGTAAGTGGCCTCGACATGTTCGTGTTCTTCAACTCTGTGTGTGTGTGTGTATGTGTGTGTGTGTAAGTGTGTGTGTGTGTGTGTATGCGCGTGTGTGTATGCGTGTGTGCACGTGCCATCTGTGAAGCTCCTAGTGTCCCAAAAATTTTGCTTTGTGTCTTTTAGAATGCATTTCTCATTAAAAAAAAATATTGTATACTTTTCTTGTTATTAATTAGTGAAAAACGTAGTACATTGCAGGTTTCTGTTTTGCCACATTTCCACTGATTCCTTACTCTCATGACAAAAACATAATGAAATGATATCGGGTAGCGCAGCCTTGCTGATGACGTAACCTGCTGTTTTCTGTGCTATGCAAAACTGCGTATTCAAACAGTTGTCAGGGTCGACGTTATACTTTGCTGTAAAAGAGAGTTATCATCACCGGCATGGATAGGATAAAGAACTGACTATCTCCATTTTTCTTCACAATACTCTTGAAATCATCATAGCGGAAATAACAAAGTCTTGGTGTCTTTTTACTGTTTCCCAAACCTCTATTTCCAAAATTTTATCTGCAGTAAATTATACCATTAAGCTCTAGTAAGTTCTTCACGGTATGTGAAGTGTAAATTTGGAGATAATTTTTGCTGGCATTCATCGTTCGTTCTGTAATGTGGTGAAAAAAAAGAAAGTCAGTTTTGTGAGAGATCGATTACTCTATTAAATTATATTTATTCTCTTAATGCCGTAGTGCTAGTTAAATTAAATTTATTCTCTTAATGCCGTAGTGCTAGTTATATATATCACAGGAGTCCTCCCGACATTTCCGGAATGGAAATACTGCAGTTTTCACTCTCAAACTACCTCCAACAACCTGCGAATGATGCCTTTAATCATATGTCCTCCACGACTATCGCTTCAGCACCTATGTCAGAGTGTCCCACCCTCAGTCTAGCCTCAGTCTAGGACTAACACATGTTACCATCACACACACCGTGTCACTGTGTGTAACATTTTAATTAAGCTGTTTCATTGATCGGATGTCTGACACCACTCCAGGGTAGTCATTTCAGAAAGTAATCGAATACGATTGTTCTCAAAGTGTGGGGCATGGTACACTGGTGGTTGCCCAAGCTCTCAGCCTGCAGGGGGGGGGGGGGTCACAGGTCTACTTCATTATTTTCTGACTGAAAATAATTTTATGTATTTACTTGCTAACACAAAAAAGGAGATAGGATACTTCTTCTGACCGGCTGGTGAAAGTCCTTTTACAAGAAGATGTCTCTGGCAAGGTGGTCAGATGAGATGAAAAAAGATTCCTCCTTCCAGGTTTTATATATATATATATATATTTCTTTCTTTTTTTTTTTTTTTTTACCAATTATTGCGCTCCTGGCAAAGCTACCCATGTGCTTTGAAGTGAGGCCTAATAATGGCGACCACTGCCGCAAAGGAGGCGTTGAGCACTTTGCTTGAAATGCAGATTGAGGGCTCGGATAAGTTTGTTCAAGAGCTTGAGTTATTCACTTGGTCAAAGCAAACTTTTTAGCTTATTCATAGGAAATAGGAAATAGGAACCTCGTCTCCCCCCCCCCCCCCCGAAGAAAAAGAATAGGAAATATCGTTGCAGTACTAAATTGGTTCAACACAGTCATGCTTTAATGCTGGATGTAATTATTCCTAACAACAACAACACCAACATAATTGTATTGGCGCTAAAACATTGGCGGGCAGGATATGTCGTGGCCCTTGTAGTCACAAGTTGTCAAAGGTTTGAGAAACACTGAAAATCCATGCTGTCTTACGCTATCAATTTTGTTGTTACATCATATAATAATGGAGCTTGGGCCCACTTTGTTCCCGCAAAGGCTTTTTTACTACGCAACGTAGAGAAATGAAACTTGGCACATGTATATAAAATGTATAAAACCTGTACGTGTCGTGCTCATTTTTTCCCGAAACTCTTTACTTTTTCCAGAAATTCAGTTATAATTATCAGTTATCAATTCATGATTGCGAATACGACGTGATAATGTACTTCCGTCAATTTCGTCATTTCCGCCTCTTACCGGAAACGTAAACTCTCGAACTAGAGTTCACTTGAGATCCAACCACGCCAAGAAAATTTTGATACCAAGTATAATGTTATACAGATGAGGTGAGTGCCGTTCATTCATACCAAGAAAACTGTGTAGAAACATTTATAGTGTGCTTCAAGCTCGAAATGAAATATTTTTATTATAGATCTCGGAGTGTCAGTCATGCCAAGAAAACTTTGTCGAAAGGCTAGGCCTCTCACGCCTCGAACTCTAGAGCTAATGCTTAAAGAAAGGAAAATGTATTAATAATATTAAAAAAAAAATCAAGGGATTTTGAACAAGATCTACTGCCGCTCACACAGCTCGGATTTGCATGAAATTTTACATGTGCCTGCCCTGCGACCCGCAAAAGGTTCTTTTTTAGATTGGAGTATTGAAAAGGTGGGGAAGTATTTTTTGAGTTTGCTTTATGCCGCTAATTGTCTACTTTTGATCCTCCATTTTTACAAACACATGAGCCCATGACGTCATCATTTCCGGAAAAATTCTTCTATCTATCTATTAATAGCCAATTTTTTTGTGGATGACCCAAAGTGTCTCGACATCAATGAATGTCTTTGTGCTGATTCCTTTCGGTCTGGAATGCTGTGCTTAACCATTCGAAGAATGGGGCAATTACTAGTATTTTTAACCCATGGAAATTCATGGGAACGAAAGAATGAGTGTCATGATAAAATTGGATCCGTCAAATCTGAGGAGCCCAGTGAACAATTCATCTATACGAGATTAAGTATCTAATATTTATGATGAAACAAAATTGGCTTTTTGTTCACGTTATCTGAACTTATAAGTATTTGCATTGTCAATAAAGAGGGCTTTGAACAGAATATTTACTCTATAATATACATCAATACACAACAGGAACAAAAATATTTACAATCTTTGAACCACCAAACCCGCCCCACCAAACCTGTTCTGTCTCTCACCCTAACCAAAGCCCCTAGAGCGGAGCGATCTCAGTGTGTGTTCTTCGTGCTCATAAAAATAGCGTTCACTGCGGGATGCAGCGGGCAGTGCATGCTGTGCCAGTGTGAGGCATACTATTATGAGTGACGAGCCAGCGGTCTGGCGTGCACACCAGTATTAGTCAGTTTCAGCCCTTAAGTCTAAATTTGCTGTAAACTGAAGACTTAGGAAAAGTGGCTGGAAGTACAATTCAAAATGAAAGACAATGTTCTTGTCCAAATTACATCTGACTACACCTTACTCTAGGCACACTCCACCCGATGTTAATCGGGCGACTAGTTGGACAGTGACCTCATGACATTGAGCTTCACTGAGATCCAACTAGGTGGCTTAAGGGCCAGATCTCATTGAAACTGTCGTTGCGTCACCGTCCAGCCGTTGCGTGCCTCGGCATAGTGTTGATGCATCTTTACCACTGAATATGAGAAGTAACAAAGACTGTGGAGATTGATAGTTTCCGGTGGTATGGATATTATTATAATAATAGTAGTTGTGAGTGGATCTGACGAAACCGGGCTTAAGGTGAAAGGCCAAATTCCTGAGAGAGCCCCTCCTAAGGGAGAACAATTTTCTCTAGAAGTTAAGATCTGTTTATGAAATTAATGAAAGATTATTAATTTTTCTGCATTCAGTTCAAATGTATTGCTTGAACTCATTTTAGAAATATTTTATTTTGATGTTCAAAGATTTTTCAAAGAGGTTTACAAATTTCACTTCTTTCTGGTCCGGTTTTGTTAGATCAACCCACATTTAGCATTCAAGCGGTACCTGGTGTCAGTGATGACGCAGCCACAGAGCCTGCTGAATTTACTACTGAAAAATTGGGCTGAATTTACTACGGCAGCGCCCCTGGGCATATTTTAACTGTAAGCTTGATCTCTTTGACAGCCCTAAATGCCCCATTTATGTAAATATAAAAATTATGAGTAATTGAATTACCATTCAAAATGGCATGTGAAACATGTGTGATTTGACTGACATACATTAACCTCAACACAAGCATTTGACAAATGTATCGATCGATAACAAGCCAACACCGACAAGAATATCTGTCGTGTTTGAACCAACTAATTGGACAGCCTGCCTATCTCATCCGATTTTCAATCGTTAGCACCCAGCCAACGTTCCCTCAATTTTTTCCAAACCTCTGAGCGGAACTTTTGACGCTTTGTGCAAAAATATTTTAAATTCAAAGCTATTGCGCGACATTCAAAATTATGTGCAACATTCAGATATGCGCGGCATCAATGCAGCGACTGCGCAGCCGTGCACCCGCGCAGCTAAGTGATCTTGTCCACAGCATCCGCTCCGCTCAGCTATTTTTACGGCGTATGAAAAAGTGAAATACTTTTTCCTCTGTATACTCCTCCATGGCATCCGTTCCGCTCCGCTCCTCACTGCTATAGAAGCAAAGACAGTTTTTCATACGTCTTTTTCCGTAAACCCAGCGGGGCGGATGCTGTGGACAAGAGCACTTAGAGGAATACTGCATCCAACCCTATCTCATCCCTAACAAACAAACAGACAAACAAAAGAAAGAAGAGGAAAAGAAAGGAGGTGAAAGGTGGGTTGTGGGGAGTTGGGGGGGGGGGTATGCACACCGTGTGGACGGTGCAGCATGCATTGTGAGCACGGCACAGTTTCTATCGTGAATGCACATATAGCTTCCTTGAGCATTACTTTAATAGACTGTTGTTGTATGTGCGTACGCACCCCAAGCGTTTTATGCTGGGGCGCACATGTATTATTCCTAACCCCGTCCTTATCCGCAACCCTAAATCTGATCGAATCCCTAACGCGCTCCCTTACTTTTTCAACCAAAAAACAGGAGGAAATCAAAAAGAAAATCTGAAAGAATAATTAATTGAGGCTGTTGTTAAGGAGCATTTCGGAAGGGGCTCTCTAGCTCTGGAGTCACAACAGGCTTTCAAAAATACCTATCCCTGGCCCCCCAAAAAATTGAGGGACATCCGGACTTGTAACAACATCCTAATCACGATGAACTGGTCTGTTGATTAAGTCTGCCTCGTTCTGCTTCCAAATGTTCATTTCAATTTCATAGATATCATGGGAATATGTTAAGTAAACATAGACTTACAGTTTAGTAGAAATGGCATCTTTGTAAGTACCATTGACTGGCTGTGTCGTGGAATTAAACAACAAGTAGGCTACAAAAACTTACCAAAGTAGGAATTAAGAACACATCGTATTTTCCTTCGGGCACGACGTCGTCTAGATAGTTCCTCAGGGCATAATACGTGTCCGAGGTAAGAATTTGGTTAACTCGTGGTTCTCTGGCAACGGCTGGGGTCGTAGTTGGGGGTGGTACGGTGGTTGTGGTAGTCGTTGTAGGAGTTGTCGCTGGAGTAGTGGTGGTAGATGTCGTTGTGGTCGAAGTGGAAGCAGAGGAAGCCGTACTAGCGGGAGTAGTAGTAGTGGTGGTGGTTGGAGTAGTGGTTGTAGGCGTTGTTGTTGCAGCATCGGTGATAGCAAGGCTGGGGCTGGCAGTGGTGGCAGTGGTAGCTGTGGGTACAATATTTGTAGCCATTAAAGTAGTGGCGGAGGTGGACGTTGGAGCTGCAGTGGCAGAAATCGTAGTTGCAGGAGGTGTGGTTGTTGTAGTTGGTATGGTGGTAGGGATTATTGCAGTTGATGTCGCTGTAGGCGTGGTAGTTGTGGCTGATGTAGTTGTAGGAGTTGTGGTAGTCGATGCAGTTGCAGGTGTGGTAGTTGTAGTTGTAGGAGTTGTAAGTGAGGTAGTTGTAGTTGTAGGAGTTGTAGGTGTGATAGTTGTAGTAGTAGGAGTTGAAGGTAAGGTAGTTGTTGTTAGCGTAGTTGTATGAGTTGCGGTAGACGATGTAGTTGCAGGTGTGGTAGTTGTAGTTGTAGGAGTTGTAGGTGTGGTAGTTGTTGTTGTAGGAATTATAGGTGTGGTATTTGTTGTTGGTGTAGTTGTAGGAGTTGTGGTAGTCGATGTTTTTGCAGGTGTGGTAGTTGTGGTTGATGTAGTCGTAGATGTGGCTGTTGTTGTAGTTGTAGCTGTGGTTGGTGTTGCCGGTGTAGCAGTAGGAGTTGTAGTGGCTGGAGGCACAGCCACGACAACATTAGGCGGAGATGTAGTAGTAGGTAGAGCATCAGAACCTGGCGGTGATACACTTGCGCCGCTGTCCTCATTGCTGCTTGCGTCTGTTACAGCTGAAGAACTAGCCACCGTTTCATTTTCACCTGAAGAGTCCACCGAACGTGTTGCTGGACCAGAAACTGCAGCACTTTCACCCCCGGAAGTGATGTTGCTAGAGTTGCTGCTTGGACTATCTCCACCTGAAGTGGTTTCTGTTGGACTGGTTCCACCGGGAGTGGCGCTGGAATTTGATTGGCCTGATGCAGTGCTTGTACTGCTAACAGCACTGGGAGTAGAACTTTCGTTTCCGGCTTTCTCAGCTTCTGCGCTGGAAAGAGTAGAACTTTCTCGAGTGGACGAAGCGCCAGTTTGCTCTGTCGCACCTGATGTCACATTCTCTGTGGTCACAGGGGCAGGCGTTGTTGTAGTGGTTGTTGTTGTTGTTGTTGGTGGTGGTGTTGTCGTTGTTGTTGCTGGTGGTGGTGGTGTTGTCGTTGTTGTTGCTGGTGGTGGTGTTGTTGACGATGTTGTAGTGGTTGTTGTTGTTGTTGCTGGTGGCGGTGTTGTTGTCGTCGTCGTTGTTGGTGGTGGTTGTGTTGTTGTCGTCGTCGTCGTCGTTGTTGTTGTTGTTGTTGTTGTTGTTGTCACTTCCTCCTTCCCAGGGAACGCTATGACCATTCTCTTTAATTTCTCAACCAGTTTTGGAAAGTTGTCATTTGCAGAAAGCCACAGGTCCGATTCACTCTGTTTGAATAGAAAATAATTGTCGGAACTTGATAATTTTAATTACTAAGTCGGCTATTGGAGTCGTTCAACAAACTCACACCTGGTCATGGAAAATCTGGGAATGACCTGGGTTGGGATTCAAGCTGGATAGTGACGTTATGCAGGTCCTCATTTATGTCTTTTTCATGCCAGGAAATTTGTCAGAATATTAAAAATGAGTATTCCGTAAAAACGAAAAGTAAAATGAAACAAGGAGACAAAGACAAATTTATCAAGTGAAAGCAAAGATGACAGAGACAGACAGACAGACTGATAGACAAGCAGATAGATATAAAAATAGGTAGATCAATTGATAGGCGGATAGACAGATAGAAAGATAGACAAACAGACAGACGGACGGACGGACCTCGGATAGATTAATAGATAGAGATAGATAGATAGATAGATAGATAGATAGATAGATATATAGACAGATAGATAGATAGATAGATAGATAGATAGATAGATAGATAGATAGATAGATAGATAGATAGATAGATAGATAGATAGATAGACAGATAGATAGATAGACAGATAGATAGATAGATAGATAGATAGATAGATAGATAGATAGATAGATAGATAGATAGATAGATA
Organism: Onchidella celtica; assembly: GCA_963931925.1. NCBI lineage: Eukaryota > Metazoa > Mollusca > Gastropoda > Systellommatophora > Onchidiidae > Onchidella > Onchidella celtica. The sequence continues at coordinate 41,003,052 of OZ007578.1, forward strand.
GATAGATAGATAGATAGATAGATAGATAGATAGATTACATCAGACAGACGATCTTGAGTTCTGGTTTGACTGTTAAGGGCGTCGGCTCTCGGTGACAGCTATAGATCTATTCTACATTTATTTTCCTCCCGACACAACCTAACCTGACGACCTTCCCCATGTAATAGTATAATCCCTGAAAACCAGTTGCTCACAGCTGTCTCTACAGCTATTCATGAACATAAAACTTCGCGTTCCGAATACCTAAAGAAGTATTGGCTCCTACGTTAAGAATAGTGTTGAAGTGTGCACATTTTACTGTCTCATTGAATAAAAACCAAAAAAAAAGTACTTCACTACTCTCATTATACATACATAAATGCCCTTTCAAAAAATATATAGATCTATTATGTGTATGAGTTGAATTGAGGCCGCCAACGAGATAAGGTTAATAGAGACTTTCTACGCAAATAGTACAGTGATGGGAGATGTATTCGGCATATTGGGCCGATGCAAAGATGGTTGCTTCGAGTTGCATTAGGTAGATGTGAGCATGTCGCATCAGGGTGCATTAGGCAGAAATGGGTTAAAGAAGACAGCCCAAAGAAAAAAAACAAACTTTACGACATACCGAAAACACACCGGCGCCGCCATTTTTGTCCTCTGGATGCCTGGCCAAGAACAGAGAGCCTAGAGCCAGATTAGAAAATGACGTCATGAAATCTGGAGGCATAGCCACATCATAGATTTCGTCACCGAAGGGCGTGGCATAGTGATTCTTACATAACCTGGAACAAGAGAACATGTGCGTCATGTGTTTAAGTGGAACAGGTGGAAACTGACAGGTGCCAGAGGCCCAGTCAAGCGTTGATAAACACAACAACAACAACAACATCCCAGAGCCATGTGTGAACGGGTACTGGCAAACAGGACATTCCATGAACAGGTACTGGAAAACAGGATATTACATGAACAGGTCATGCGAAACAGACATTACATGGACAGGTACTGGCAAATAGGACTTGACATGAACATGTACTGGCAAACAGGACATTACATATACAGTACTGGCAAATAGGACATTGCATGGACAGGTAATGGCAAATAGGACATTACATGAACATGTACTGGCAAACAGGACATTACATGGACAATACTGGCAAATTGGACATTACATGGACAGGTACTGGCAAACAGGACATTACATGAACAGGGTGGTACATGAAGTCTACCCAACAAAAAAAAACACACACACAAAAACAATAACTTAGATAACAGACTAAGGGTTCTCATAGAATTCACCGCAAATCCGCACTGGTTAAATAATTCTTCAGGTACAGCTGTACAAAATACAGGGATTGCGTGTATGTGCCCCCATGTGTGTGTGCTTGTGTGTGTATGTGTGTTAGCGTGTGCTTGTGTGTGTGTGGTGCGTGTGTGTATATGTGTGCGCGCACGGGCGCTAATAAGCCGGTAAGGCGGAGGAGAGAATTTGAAGATCATTATTACCTGAATGCCAAATATCATTATTTTATTGTACTTATTGCCCGGAGGAGTGGGGGGGGGGTGGTTGAGGGTATCTCTAGACCTTTCCTAACTTTTCTCTTCATAAACAGATTCCTCACCCCCTTGAGGGCTGGGAAGAAGAAGAAGAAGAAGGAAAGAAGAAAGAAGAACTAGAAGACGGCCCGAAAGAAACAAAAATCAGGAACAAGAACTAGAAAAGGAGATGTGTCCAGAATCTAGATCGTCTTGAACAGTGGTTCTATACCTTTTTTGTTGCACGGCCCACTTCAAGTTTTCATAGAAAACAAACCGTATGCTCCACCACCATGACCGGGCAAAGTTAGTTTACAGTATATTAAAATACAAATAGATTTTAAAAATATTTGGTCGTGCATCTGCTAAGTTTAATGTTTTAATCCGAACTAAACAAGGAAACCACCAACACATCATAAACCAACAACAGTTTGTATTATTGTACAATTAAGTCAAAATTCACAATGAAAGTAAGATTTCTATGAAAAATCCCCACACCCCATTCTGAAGTCCCACACCCCACCAAAATATTGCTACGCCGGGGGGCGTGATTTTTTTCCGTACGAGCTTTATCAAATTCAGAAGCGGGACAGCAACATGCCCCCAAACACAGGACAGCTCAAACGATGACGTTCAGAGTCATATCAGGCCACAGACTAATAAATTAACCAGACTGGAAACACAAGCTTCGGGCTGTGTCGTTTTTTACCGAATTTCATGAGCGGCAACTGTATAACCAACATGGCCGCCGTTCGGGAAATTCCGATTCTAGTTCTATCTGCAGTAGAATTTTTTTTTTATTTGTCAAGATTGGTTGTACATGTATGAATTTCTTGGTGCGGAACCAAACTTCCGCGTTCAGTAATAATAATAATAGTTCGTCCATCAGGTATGATGATGACCTTAACACCAGAGGAATAAAGAACAGAAATTGTTGAGAATTTCAACACATGGACAATAAAGAGAACTAAAGGACACAGAGGACAGAATGGAAAGACTGTTCTTTCATGACTTATGGCTTCTCATGTGACTGATAAGTCCTATTTTTGCCCTGCAGACCCTTCCGCATAAATGACAAGAGTGCTCCGTTGGTTCAGTACCACTGGGCCTTTTCTTGCGCCGTTCTCTTTTTTTGATAGCCTGCTGGACTCTGTCAGCTTCCCATGCTTTGCTGCCTCTGGTAAGGGCCGCCCTCCAATTTGCACGATCAAGCGAGAGCTTTTCCCACTCACTCACATCAATGGCAAAGGCCTTCAGTGATTGCTTGAGAGTGTCTTTGTAACATCTCTTTGGGGCCCCAACATTCCTCGTTCCATTGGAGAGCTCAGAGAAGAAGATTTGCTTAGGGAGTCTGGAGTCGGGCATTCTGACAACATGTCCTGCCCAACCTGTAGGGGCGTCCGCGTTCAGTAGGGGCGTCAAAATGGTATCATTCAAAATTGTAGCTATGCTGAAGCGTCGGTCGCTACCGTAAACCTAAATTGGCGGATGGTTCATGACCTTTCGCTGTTTTGTGACGTCACACAATGGGATCATCCAGTCTGGATATTTTATTAGTCTGTGTATCAGGCACAGTCCATAGATTGCAGCACCCATGGCAGTGTTCGATAGGACGAGAAGTCCCTTAGCCGATGACCTGTGTTTGGGGGTGTGTTGCTACTCCGCTCCTGAATTTGCTGAAGTTCGTACGCCGGGCGTGTGGCCCACCTTGGAAAACACTGGTTCCAAAAGAAGGCTCTCCATCCTTTTTTTTTTTTTTTAATTTTTTTTTTTTACGTGGCAACACCTAGCAGTGGATGGTACAGTCATACTGTCATGTCGCCCAGCCCTTTTCTGGGACAACTGCAATAGCTTTGATTTGGCAGTGAAACAGGTTGTTTAGCCTTCTAGGCACCAGAGTGTACCATCAGTGACACGCAGACATTATTTTATCGCCCGGTTGTAGTTCCCACAAGAACCCAGGGAGGGAAAATGAGTTATTTTTAGTGTTTTCTACAATGCACACAATAAATCAACTAAATTATCATGAAAACCATCTTAATTATGTCTTTAAAAACAAATATTCTCCCGAAGTCAAAAATATCCCACGAGCAAAAATGGCGGCGGAGCCTGGAGGGTTAAGTTGCACATAAATTGATAAATATCGGAGCCTAATGGTTAGAACATATGCCACGCTCAACCCATGCGGTAGTATTTTACTGTCATGTAAATAGCACCATCTATGACGCATGTTAAAAAGATTTAAAAAAAAAAAGGCTATTATTTCAGTAATAAATCGGCCAGAAGTTTTCATTACATCATTGGTTTTGTTCACAGGTTATTCACTCGTCACGAAGCTTTTCCATGAACATAATTATTGTTTTGTGAGAAATACTTGAAATGTAAATAAAACAAGTCAAACCGATAAGAATGTTGTGGCAAGTACGTACGGCCCCCAATTTCTTTTTGCACTAAGGGTACATATTTTAAAGCCTTTTGTTACTCCAGAGCTAGAGAGATCCTCCAGAAATGCTCCTAACAATAGCCTAACAATAATTAATTATGGTTAATTATTTTTTCATTTTTCCTTTTTGTTTACCTCCTTTTTTTTTTTTTTTTTGGTTGAAAGGGTAGGGGGGGGGGGCAAGGTTAGGGATTCGATAAGATTTAGGGTCGAGGATAAGGACCTAGGATAAGGTTAGGGATAGTACGTATACGTACGCGCCCCTTGCGTAAAACGCTTAGGGTGCGCACGTCCTTTTAACATCAGCCAACCGACAATGCACATAGTGTTCTGAATGGTTACTCTCCATGGAGCTATTAATAATACTGGAGTCCGTACAGCTGATTTCATGCGTGCGCATTAGAAGGCAATAGTCGCCATCTTGTATAGGGCAAGCACGGACTGCGCCTCAGCGTTTACACATCCGTTGCACTACAGTTTCTGCTTTCTACCTTCCCTTTCATTTTCCTCTGCTAACTCCTTCTTTCTTTTCCTCTGCTCATGTACCTACTGTTTCTTCTCTACCTTCTTTTTTTCCTGCTTTAAAAGGAGGGAGAACTGTTCTCATTCAATTTAAATCAATGAATTTACTATAAAACTAGACCTTAATAGCCTATGTATTTGGATTTTACCACAATATTATTCTTTGTTTCTCATTAATTCAACTGTTTACTATTAGCTGGTGTGCACTGGCTCTTTTCAACTCTTGTTTTGAATACATCATGTAATCATAATAATAAAAAATAATGATGCTAGTGATCCCAGTTGAAGCACATACAACACTGATGTCACAATGCAATTACCAGTGACCGCACCTCATGCAAGGTGTCAGATGAATGCATGTTGGTGCAATCAGTGCCATACGTGCATAATCACACTCATAATACCCAGAAAACATTTTTTTAATGAAAATCCACCCGAAGTAGAATGTCCAGAGCACTTCTGTGAGCTTACACCAGACCACTAAATGGAGAAATCTGTAGGGTCACATATTTACCTTTGAACTCAAGATGGAAGTTGTGCGTACACAAAACTTGGGAAGGTTATCCAAGGCAAAATACAAGCTTAAACAGCAGTCATAATGCTATGTGATGTTGTGATCCCTTGATAAGAACGTCACAAAACGTGAATTAGTCACAAAAACACTGGTAAATGAAACTGTACGGAAAAACAAATATTGACCGCATCAATGTGCTGACTGCACCTAGTGCATTGACTATAGATCTAGAATCTAGATTCACTAGGTGAGAGATTGACCTGTAGCCGTAGGAATTTATACATTTTTGTTCGGAAAAGCTCTGAAATGCACAATTCAGCTGTGCTCAAACCTCTGAATAACTAGGCTAAGGCTCTCCTGATTTTTAGATATATTATATATATACTTGACTGAGTGAGTACCACCAAGCTTGTAGGTTAAGATGTTCTTCTTCTTGGCTATCCAGATCATTTGCTAATCTCGGCTTATGATTTACATATAATTATTATTATAATTATGCCTCTCTCTCTCTCTTTCTCTCTCTCTCTCACACACACCAGCTCCTGGATCTATGGCAAAACCAACTTTCCCTCAGTTTTTTAGCATGTTCTTTTTTTGTGTGTGTGTTTTTTATAATTGTTATGGGCACACCTTCTCATTGTTGGTTATCTGAGAGGAACTGACTTGTAAAGTTTCCTCTGTCCACACGCTGATTTTTTTTTTCTTTAACATGACTCATCATGAGCTAAACTAACATGCGGTAAAAAAAGAGTACTACATAGTTCCCTTCCCTTTTACTTCCAAGCGATTGACCAATTAATAAAAATACCATAATACAAAAACAGCCTAAATCATTAATTTATATTTATTATCAAACACTTTAAAAGAAAATAATACAAGTATATGATAATCCGTAAATATCATAAATGTTATTATTTCTGTTTGTATCTTTTAATTTTGACCACCACCGGGAAAAGAGAAAAAACCGCTGACTAGGCCCTATCTATTACATGCAATAGTGTACTGGGTGGGCCTTGCGCTGCCGTACTTTGCCCTACTTTTCCCGCCATCTTGGGGTTTCAATAGTGCGCGGCTCGCAGGGCAAGCGAAGAGGGCTGTGCGCACTCCAGTGTTATTAGTAACTCCATGTTACTCGCAGAGCGCATAATTCCCTTGGATATCCTGGCCAGGTTTTCAAATAATTATACCAAACGTCAGCGTCAATATCTGATTACAAAATTATTCTCCGTTTACTGTGTTTACTTGGAACTATGATGCTGGGTTTTCATGTGTAAGGAAACAGAGACGGCAAAGGAAACGGCAAAAATCTTTCAAGTAGAGAAATAGTCATGTTTTTATGCGTAGGGAAATCCCATTTCCGTACTCATGACAAGACTCTCCGAAATGTCGGTATTTTACATTTTTTTCTCTTCCCCTTTTTCTTTGCGTTTTGTTGCATCGTTTGGGTATTATTTCTTACGCGAGGCTTTTGCTACACCCAACTTTTTCTTTTTGGCCATTTTTTTTTTTACTTTGCTTTAAGCCTTCCTGCGACCCCACAGTTTTATAAAATGTTCATTTGTGTTTAATGAAAGTCGAAAATACTTTTGTTACATACAAACATATTACTGCGGCTCTGTTACCTTACCGGCTTTTACAGTTTTAAAACTCAGAGGGAAGGAATGTGTGACCACAGATTCACAGAGTGCTGCGTGTTGATTCAAACATTTCGCGTGTAATGGCCTACATAATAATATCCTGACAAACACAGTTCCCACAAAAATGCTGACGTCGTCATTTCACTGCAAAGTATGAGCAACAGCAGCACCAAGCTTTCACTGGAGTAAAATAGTTGCTTCTAGTGAGGAAATGGCAACCATCAGCTGAACAGCTGTTAAAAATAACGTACAGTTATTTGGGGAAAATAGAAATGGCATTTAATTGCTGTTTAGAACAAACTTGGGTTAATACAACAGTTGAAGGTCGCGTTTTATTGCTTTGCTGTTTAAATCGGTGTGGCTTAATACGAAAATTGAATATTTTTATGTCATGTTATTCCTGTTTAAATCAACGTGGGGTTAATATAAAAATTAACCAGGACATTTTATTGCTGTTTAAATCAACGTGGGGTTAATATAAACATTAACCAGGACATTTTATTGCTGTTTAAATCAACGTGAGGTTAATATAAACATTAACCAGGACATTTTATTGCTGTTTAAATCAACGTGGGGTTAATATAGAAATTAACCAGGAGATTTTATTGCTGTTTAAATCAACGTGGGGTTAATATAGAAATTAACCAGGACATTTTATTGCTGTTTAAATCAACGTGGGGTTAATATAAAAATTAACCAGGACATTTTATTGCTGTTTAAATCAACATGGGGTTAATATAGAAATTAACCAGGAGATTTTATTGCTGTTTAAATCAACGTGGGGTTAATATAAAAATTAACCAGGACATTTTATTGCTGTTTAAATCAACATGGGGTTAATATAGAAATTAACCAGGACATTTTATTGCTGTTTAAATCAACGTGGGGTTAATATAATAATTAACAATGACATTTTATTGCTGTTTAAATCAACATGGGGTTAATATAATAATAAACAATGACATTTTATTGCTGTTTAAATCAACGTGGGGTTAATATAATAATAAACAATGACATTTTATTGCTGTTTAAATCAACATGGGGTTAATATAGAAATTAACAATGACATTTTATTGCTGTTTAAATCAACGTGGGGTTAATATAATAATAAACAATGACATTTTATTGCTGTTTAAATCAACGTGGGGTTGTCACGGAAACTAAAATTTGCATTTTACGACTATTTAATACGACGTTGGGTTAATAGTGAAATTAAAAATGGCGTTTCGTGGTTGTTTGACACAAAGTTGGGTTAATATTGGGGGAAAAAACGACGTCTTACTGCTGTTTGTACACTTACGTGCAAACCTCAACCGTAGATTACGTTTTTGATATCAGCTTTGTCATTGAGTAACTTCCGTGCAAGTGAACTCTTGAATTACTCTAAATAATTATTTCTACATAATTTCCATTACAGTAAAGCCAAGGCAATTACATATTGTGCACATCTTTTATAATTATATATCAAGGACTACTATAGTAGTCCTTGTTATATATAAAATTACGTTAATGCTGTTTAGGCATCTTCATTAAACATGCAACAGTCCGTGACAGCAGGCAGTGATAAAATTTAATGAGCCAGTCTAGCATAGTTTGGAAAATGCAAATACATATAGGTGCAAATGCATAGGTGCATAGGTGCAAATGCTCAGAGCAGAGATCTCTTGAAATAAAGACCTAAATATATAGCATTGTTCGGACTGTCATTTATTGCTTGATTTTTAGGCCTGAATTAACCATTAAATAAAAAATATCAAATCAGGAAAAGAGTGCATCATAAATATTTTTTCTTCCAGAATTCTTATTATCGTTTTTTTTCTTCTTTAATCCTGACCCTTCATACCCAACGGGAGATACAAAACATCTCACCGTCAGCCTCGTTATCTCCAAAGTCGTTTATTACTTCGGTGCAAACGGAGATGCTGGGTAGGAAATCTGCAAACTTTCTAAAAAAAATTGCCACGAAAAAGAAAAGTTAATGTGTACGTATCCAACCTAAGGGTAGCCACTCAAAGGCCACCGAATTCGGTCACCGAGCCACTAGGCGCTTTAGGTGAGAAGAATTGCACTACATAAACGGACCGAATCTAGGTGGGCTCTGTGTGCAGTTGTTGAAATTATATAGTGCAATTCTTCTCACCTGAAGCGCCTAGTGGCTCGGTGACCGAAATCGGTGGCCTTTGTGTGGCTACCCTAATAGACCCAATTATCTTTGCGTCATGGAGAGTATGTTCTGGTCATGCGTTCTGCTTTCACCTTATTGATGTGCACACTTCCTGAATGTGAGACTTCCATGCCGCTACTATAAAATAGGAGTCAAAGTACATCGAGTTTAGTCTGTCTGACTCAGCTTCGACTCTCACTTAAATTTCTTTGAATCAAGTAGCGTGACAGGTTTGACCCAGTCTCACTTGCGCTTGATTCCGTAGACGACATTTTTCAAAGTAAAGCCAAGGCGAAGAAAGATTGAGCACAGTGCGCTATGGTTCTTAACAGCTGGAGGAAAGATGGCAAATTGAACCTGCACAGAGCAGTACTGGGACACCGGTTTTGTTGTTGTTGTTGCTGTTATGTGTGTGCGAGTGTGTGTGTGTGTATGTGTTTCATGCATCCCAATCTTCAGCGATGCTAAAAGTAAATAACAACAAACAAAAACACAAGGGCAGCTACAACAACAACAGCAACAACGACAACAACGGGACAAAAACAAGACAACAACAGTGACAACAACAACGACAACAACAGTGACAACAACAACGACAACAACAACAACAATGACCTCAGCAACTACAACAACAATGACAACAACAACAACAATGACCTCAGCCATTACAACAACAATGACAACCACAACGACAGCAACAACGGCCACAATAATGACAATAACAATGACGATAAGAACAACAATGACAACAACAAAGACCACATTGACCACAACAATGGCAACATGGCAACAGCAACAACAAAATGACCACAACAACAAGGGCAATAACAACGACAACAACAACGACTGTCATGATCTCATTTTTGGGATCCAGTGAGTAGTGTTAGGGTGATCCGACCCTTAGAATAAAAAGGTGGGATTTTATAGGTTAGTGGACTCACGCCTTAAGGCGGTGAGTTGTGTAAGCTATGCACGGGGCACGTGAACCCGGCATGATTTCGGAAGGTGAGACAAGAAACTTTCACGGGGTTTGGCTGGAGATATATAAGCTTAAGTCGCCATTGTTTAAGTAGAGAAATCATTCGATCCAGTGAGGTTCCTCTAGGCTCGAGCTCCAGGGCCTGACAATAGGAGTCGAGCACAGACATAATAGACACAAGTGAAGTCGAAGTGGAGTGACCGTGTCGTCATCCAGAGAATTGATAAACGCCTCGTCGCACTAGGCCAAAAGTGCGGACCGTGTCCTTTGGATCTACGCTCGTACTTGGCTACGAGCGTATAATGGTAGGCAATTCATAAGTCCACACAATAGAGACAGGAATTACTAGATCAGCCCAGTGACGAAGCTGAGTAGTAGGAAAGCCACCTGGCAATCCTCACAATAGAGACAGGATTAATACAGTGTAGAATGATAGTGTGTGTGGAAAGAAAGAAGTATTGAAGTCAGTCATAGAAAAATAATCTTTTGTAGACGTAGTACGTAGATATTGTATCTCATGTTATATTGAATGCCTTAGTTGTATCCCATGTGAGATTAGAACTTTTGAATTACAGTTAATAAGTTCAGCGACAAGCTGGAGTTCCCACAACGGGGCTTTGATGTAGCCACTAATTAAGGCAGTCCTATTTATTGTATCTGCAATCCTATCTATTGTATCTGCAACCATATTTATTGTATTCTGCAATCCTATTTATTGTATCTGCAATCCTATCTATTGTATCTGCAACCATATTTATTGTATTCTGCAATCCTATCTATTGTATCTGCAAACACATTATTGTATCTGCAATCATACCTATTGTATCCGTAGTAATAAAGTAGTATGGCCCTTCAGGCCTGATATATATATTCAACAAGTGTGTTATTAATTATTATGATTGTGCCTGGACGAGTGTGAGTGGCCTTTCGATTAGTCGAATGCGCTATTATCCCCAAGACCTTACTCACCTCGAACATTGACAACGACAACGACAAGAGCAACAACAACGAAAGCAACAATGATAACAGCAACAACGACAACAACAACAAAAACCACAACAATAATAACAACAATAACAACAAAAGAACTTGGATACTCACGCGTCACCGTTGATTTCTTTGAGAGCAGTTTTGGAAGGTTTACAATCACAAGATTTCACGAGAGCTTGCAGCTGGCCCAATGTAGTTTCTTCCTTCACTTTACTGCGTCTGATGTTCTCTGGAGAATTGAGCCAACCTTTACTGTCTCCTAGCACCTTCTCATGCCATAGCGTCATAATGGAACTGAGTGTGAGTTTTCAGGGAAAGGAAATAATCTTGTGTTAAGGATATTAGGTAGCACTAAACTGATAGACGGTGAAAATAAATTTAAGCCAAGCTGGCAATATAGACTGACTAAGGGACCGTCTCTAAAGTATGAAAGCTCGAGTTTGGCGATTTTTGACTCCTCCTCCCCTCTGTACACTTTTCACATGCTTGGCTTCAATGCAAATTTACGTTGATTAAAATGTTATAAAAAAGCCACAATAAAACTTTGATATTTGAAAATCAGTTAATAGTGACAGTGCTATAGCACAAATACCCGGTATTTTTCAGACTTTTGATTTCCCACCCACCCTCAGATAGATCAGTGGTACTTTTAGTGGCAAGTAAATTTTTTCATATTTTTGTCTTTCATGTGAATTTCACCAGGTCTTAGATTATTTATTTACTAGCATATCTTGCAAATTTTCCATGTACTAAGCGCAACCGTATTATCTAGATCTAGGCTACATTAAAACGCCATCTGGATTCCATGCTATAGTAATAGAAATTACAGTTACACCACAATTTCACACAGAATTATTTTATTTAATTACCCGTTCTAAGTTCTACGCACGGTTTCGTTTCTTGGTGCGGAACCAAACTACCCCGTTCAGTCGGCGCGTCAAACCGTGCTCGTTTTGAAAATCAGATCGCTCTTCCGGTTCATTGACAATGGTATCATTCTTCTGGTTCACTCAAAATGGTGAATTAAATTAGAATGACCGAAAAAATATATTTTGATAAATTCGGGGACAGGAGTTTTCGTGTGTTTTATGTGACGAAAACCTGGGTATGTAGATACTGTCGACGTCTGTAAAATTTGAAGCGTGTGGGCTAAGTATTAACGGAGGAGTAGGCTAACATAGCCTCCAAAGTTCACTTTTATAATAATAAGATTTCTCTCCATAAAAAAAAAAAAAAAAATCCGCTTTGCTAAGATTGTAGTACGCTAGATTTTGATTCATAACGACAGCTCATTAATGTGTCCTAAAAGTAGCCCTTTAATGACCCGAATTGCGCCACAAGAGCCTCGTCCCAGCTTTCCTTCCTCTAAAAAAAAAAAATGCAACTGTCATCCTCTGTATTTACATTCGGTTTTTTTTTGGACTTTATTTTAGGAGGTTCGTGCCCTTGGTGTTTACGCCAAACTTTTCCTGTTTTTATTTTTCTTATTGTGGTAGGGATTAGTTGTTGTTGTTGTTGTTGTTTTTTTTCTTTAATTTTGCCCGGGCAGCGGCCTTGTCCTGCCTGCTCTTCTCGATTTCCAACTTTAAAAGTATCTTTAAGGTGCGCAACCTGCACACGACCCTCCGAGTTTTTCGTCCTTATCCGAGAAAACTAAGTGCTCGATGCTACCTACCATAGCGTCAGGGACAGCAATTTTTCCCCCGAAAGAAAAAAAAATCCAACATGCCTGCACCGGCCGGGGATCGAGCCCGGTACCCTTGGCACGAAAGGCCAGGATCTTGCCTCTAGACCACCATGTCCCCCCCCCCCCCCGTAGTATTCATACTCCCACATCTGGACATTAAAATACCCTAGGTCTGCACGTCGTATACTAGTTCGTGGTCAGATGCACGTCATTTTAACACTAGCCAATCATTGCAAACCAATGTCTGCTGTTCTGGCAGCTGTATGATCTTAGTTAGTCCTGTGATAACACTTTGTAGATTTCTCAAGAAGACGTCCATCTACCAATGAGTGAACGCATTCAGAATTGCATTTTACCACTGGTTTTATTCACAAGACATTCTGTGTTAAAATACGATATCCCTTTCTTTAACCGAATCAATTCCAGCGAGTATTTGTAATGTGACCAGAGTCCTACAAGTCAAAGGTAAGACTTTAGCAGAGCACAGGACACAGGAAACACACATCATCTCATAATCATCAAATTAGACATTTGGCAGAGGAAGAAACACATCCTACATAAATTTCGCTATCTATTAATGTTATTTTTAACTTATTCATGCCGCCCAGAGTGACCTACTGGAATTTGTCAGTTAATATCATTGTCATGTTTGAGAAAAGCGTGAAAACATCGAGATTTGTTCGGTTCGAACATTAGTGTATTGTTAATTGGACAGACATACCATGAACTTACGGCTTGTTATATTTTTAAGGCCTGTTTCCGTTATCTGAACTTATGTAATAATAATGTACCCATAGCAAGTCTATAGGTGAAGCCACTGAGCATTACTATTTTAAGTTTGGCTGATGCGTCGATAAGCTTGTTGGCTGCTGATTAGACACAGACAACCGAATGAACTCACCTGCCTCTTTCGTAAGCATGAGCACCAAACTCTTCCAGCGCTCCAACGGCCGCGGTCATGTTGGACACAGCTGGGTTAGGATTGCTGCCATAGACAGTAGCTTCAGCTAGACATTGTAGAATAAACAGTGTAGTCAGCGAGTTGAGATCACAGGCGCTGTAAGCTTCATCCTGTCGGCGCTGTACTTGGACAGCCGTGCCGTGGAAGTTCGTCCTGACGTTAGACAGAAACGAACCGAGAATCGATGCACATTGCTGGTTTTTCTCATCGAAAGTTCTCGTGATCTGAGACTGTAAATTCCAAACAGCGACTTCCACTTGTCTTAAGAGGTTCCTTACTGACTGCTTAAGATTGATGTCTCTTGTGGCACCTACAACTAAACCTGTGAATTTGCTTGTAGATCTCCAGTAACGTTTAAGATAGCCGGTCTTTCTCTTCTGGCGTAAGTCGGGGCTACGTTTTTCTATACTCCTATCTTTACGACTAGCTTTATTCGTATTTGTTTGTAGACTTCCTTCTGGGAATATATGGTTTTCATGACGTTTTTGTCTGTGAGGTTCGCCATTTAAGTCAGCTGGAACATGCCCGTTGTAAGATCGTACATCATTGTGTCTGAGTCTTTCGTTAGCATCTCTGCGTGATATAACATTTTCAGCTGCAATTAATCTGTCTCCAGATGTCACGTCACCTTCATGGTCACGAGCTGTCCGTGCATGCTTCGATCGGAAGACATTTGAAGTAGTGCCTGTAGAAAGGAATTTATTCATTCCGCTATGTACTTCCAAAATTACTGCGATAATACTGGAGATAGAGAGAGGTGGACAGAGAGAAAGAAAGAGAGAAAGCGAGATAGAGAGAGAGAGAGAGAGAGAGAGAGAGAGAGAGAATGAAAGAGACAATGAGGAGCGAGAAAGAAAGACAGAGATAGAGACATTGAGAGAGAGAGACACAGAGAGAGAGCGAGAGAGAGACAGAGGGAGAGGTGAGACACAGAAAGAGAGATTGAAAGAAAAAAAAAAGAAAGAAAGAAGAGCTAAAGCGACAGAGAAAGAGAAACGAGAGGAGAAAGAGACAGAGAGCTACAGAGGGTGTCGGAGAGACAGACAGACAGATACGTGCGTCCCCCAAGTTTTTTGCGTTAGGAGTAGGTACTGTAAAGCCTTTTGTGACTCCAGAGCTAGAGAGCTCCCGCCGAAATACTCCTAACAACAGCCTTAATTAATTATCCTTTCAGATTTTCTTTTTGTTTCCCTCCTGTTTTGTTGGTTGAAAGGGTAGGGGGCCAGGGTTAGGGATTCGATAAGGTTTAGGGTTGAGGATAAGGACGGGGTAAGGGATAGGGACGTATGTACTCGGCCCTAGGGCAATACGCTACGGTGCGTACGTATTTATAACAACAGCCCACATTATTTGACAAGCCGCGTGTGTTCAAACTGATCGACATACTGGGCCAGACACTGATGACAACGCAATTCAATAGAGTTGCAAACACCATCAAGCAGTTCGTTTATCTATGCTTTATTTTTAGACACTTCGTATTTTCCTTTAACCAAAATTCTGACACTTTGCCAAAAAAAGAAAAAAAAAGTTTATAAAAGTCAAATTAATGATAAAATATAGAACTGTACCACGTTAAAAATTTTTCTCAATAAAATTTTTAAGATGTAGCTTAAAACATAGGTCACTGAGAATCTGATGATACATGTATGTTTCGGACATGGAGCATTGGGCAGCAGAGGGTTAATGATGTTCTGGTATATTTGCTACAAGACTGTCAGGTCAGAAAAATCTGCTACTGGTAACATGTAATCCAGTACAACCTGTTTCATGAACTGGTACGCTAGCATGGTATCAGTGCGCGTGCACCTGTCGGTGCAAACGGCCAGGGCGGAGGAGGTTTCATCTAACCCAACGGCCACTGCTAGGGCACAATGTGACCCTCAGTACTTGAGTCCTCCATATTGGCCCCCGGTAGCGGTGTGGTCATAGGCTTGTTTGCCTAAATCACAGACGAAGAATTGAGCAAACTTCCCGGACGCAGCTTCGAAGCTGGCGGCAGCAGGCCAGTGGTTGATTGATAGGGCAGATGGCAATATACCGTCACTCTGGCCTGGATATCGTGACACAGAGCATCCACCAGTATTGGTGTTCTTTGGTTTGGGTCTTTCACCCTAGTCAGTTGGGACTGCGAGGCTGTGGAGTAGCCTACAGGCAGCCGGTCAGGCAATATGACTGTCCCTCTGGCATCCTCCTGCACCTGGATACATTTCCAGTCGTCTTGACCCTGTCTTGCCACTTGGATAAGTTGTGTCCAGGCGAGAGAGTGAGTCTGATGTTTGCGCAGCTCTTTCTCACTAAAAACAAATTCTTTGCGCCAGTCTTAACACTCACCTCGTCTTCTTTCATCTTTGTCTCCTCTTCTTTCCTCTCAAAATTCCAACGGCGATGGGCGAGTGCGGTGGCAGCAGGTTTGGATAGACTGGAAGCTGTTAGCACAGACCTACACGTTGGTGGCTGTGGGCTATGGTCGCTTCATCGTCGATTGAAGTGGAGGCGTGGGGAGGCAGCACCCACAGTAGCTGAGCAGCCTTATTTAAGGATAGCACTGCTCACCTCAACTGAGGAAGGGGCTAGAAAAGGTGCTCTAAAGAAAGCCCACTTCACATCACCCTGACTGGTATACCGCGACCAGTGGGGATCCCTTTTTGCGGTCGAAACAAAAAGAAATTCAGCTTACTCAGGCTAGGAGCCTGGAATATACGCACACTACAGGACAACTCAAACAACCCGGAAAGACGCACTGCACTTATTGCCATTGAGCTCAGCAGGTACAACCTGGACATAGTGGCACTCAGTGAGACCAGACTCTCTGATAGTGGCCAACTCAAAGAGCTCAGTGGTGGATACACCTTCTTCTGGAAAGGCAAGGGTGCAGTCGAACCGAGACAGCATGGTGTTGGGTTTGCAATTAAAAATGACCTTGTCAGAAACTTGCAGTCCATGCCAATTGAAATAAATGACAGGCTAATGACACTCAGGATCCCAGTTGGGAAAAGCCAGTCAGCCACCCTCATTAGCGCATATGCGCCCACCATGACAAACCCAGATGAAGCCAAAGACAAGTTCTATTCTGATCTAGAATCTGTCATATGCTCTGTCCCGGCAGCTGATAAGCTGATTCTCTTGGGGGACTTCAATGCTAGGGTTGGCTCCGAAATCTCAGCGTGGCCAAATGTTTTGGGCCCTCATGGAGTTGGTTCATGCAATAACAATGGGTTGCGCTTACTTACTTTGTGCGCTGAATTTGGCCTGTTCATTACCAACACAAATTTTAGTCTCCCCGTGAGAAACAGAACGTCATGGATGCATCCCCGCTCAAAGCATTGGCATCTCATAGACTATGTCATTGTGAGGAAGACTGACAGAAAGGATGTCCTTGTAACAAAGGCGATGTGTGGTGCCGAGTGTGGAACTGACCACAGACTCATTGTTTGCAAGCTCAGACTAACATTGAGGCGCAATAGACGCCCTCAAGGGAAAGCGCCACCTAAACGCCTAAATGTTTCAAAACTCGGCTCAGCTGAGAAACAGAGCGAGCTCTCACCAGAACTCTCCTCAAAATTGGATTGCGTGACTTTTGACCCTGAGAACATTGAACAGAGCTGGACTGACCTAAATACGACTGTACACTCTTGCGCCAGCAGCACAGTTGGTTTTCCTGTCCGCAAGCACCAGGACTGGTTCAATGATAATGATAATGAAATCAAAGTGCTCATCAAAGAAAAAAATAGTCTCATCCAAGCTCACTGCAGTGACCCCTCTTCCACAGCAAAAGCTGATGCACTGAGTGCATGTAAGGGTGTACTCCAGAAGAAGCTGAGGAAAATGAAAAATGACTGGCTTGAAGAGCGAGTAAGAGAAACTCATAAATATGCCGACACAAACAACACTAGAAAGTTCTTTGAGAGCCTCCGAGCTGTGTTTGGACCATCCCGCTCTGGCACTACGCCACTTCTTGCGTCAGATGGTTCAACACGCATTGTTGAATTCAATGCCATAATTCAGCGTTGGGCAGAACATTTCGGAGGTGTGCTAAATCGGCCATCAAATATAAATACTGAGTCCATTGACCGCCTCCCTCAGACTCCTATTAATGCAGCTCTTGCCAAGCCATTCACAGCAAATGAGACCCGAACTGCCACAAATCAGATGTCCTTTAACAAATCACCAGGCGTGGATTCAATTCCTGCTGAGGTGTATGCCTTCGGTGGAGAAAAGCTTATTGAAAGGTTGACCGAGTTGTTCAATCATATGTTGAAAGCAGGGAAGCTTCCACAGGACTTCAAAGATGCTTCAATCATCCATCTGTACAAAAACAAAGAGGACAGCCAAGTCTGTGACAACCATCGGGGAATCTCTCTACTTTCAGTTGCTGGCAAAATATTGGCAAGAAGGCTTCTGAATCGCCTTCTTGATCACCTCTCGTCAAATGACTTGCTTCCCGAGAGCCAATGTGGCTTTCGTAAAGAGAGGGGAACGGCGGATATGATTTTTGCTGCCAGACAGATTCAGGAAAAATGCATGGAACAAAATAAAGCGCTGTATATCACATTTGTTGACCTCACAAAAGCATTTGACACAGTGTGTCGTGAAGGCCTCTGGAAAATCTTGGCGAAGTTTGGGTGTCCACCCGAATTCATCACAATAGTGCGCCAGTTTCATGATGGCATGCAAGCTGCAGTCAAAAGCAACGGCAGTGTTTCAGAGCCCTTTGCTGTCACAAATGGGGTAAAACAGGGTTGTGTCTTAGCCCCAACTCTGTTCAGCATCATGTTCTCTGCAATGCTACAAGAAGCCTTTAGCTCTCCTCCTCAAGGGGTAAGCATCAAGTACCGAACTGATGGCAGTCTATTCAACCTCAGGAGACTTCAGGCAAAAACCAAAACCAAAAGTACTCAAGTCTGTGACCTACTATTTGCTGATGATTGTGCACTTCTGGCACACGATGAGGATAGCATGCAAAACTGTCTTGATAAGTTCTCTAGTGCCTGTGACAACTTTGGCCTCACAATAAGCACAAAGAAGACGGAAGTGCTCCATCAGCCTACTCCAGACGACAAGTATCCTGTGACCCCAAATATCAAAGTCCATGACAGTCTTCTGAAGGTGTCGGAGAACTTCACCTATCTTGGCAGTACACTGTCTTCCGCGGCTCATGTTGATACTGAAATTCTCTCAAGAATCAGCAAAGCCAGCTCTGCATTTGGCAGGCTTCGAAAGAGAGTATGGGATGTCGCCGGCATTCGCACAGACACTAAGCTGAAAGTGTACAATGCTGTGGTCCTTCCCACCCTACTCTATGGGGCTGAAACCTGGACAGTGTACCAATCGCATGCCAGAAAGCTAAATCACTTTCATCTGGCCTGCCCTAGAAAGATCCTAAGGATCAAATGGCAGGATAAAATTCCAGACACTGAGGTCCTCAATCGTGCCAAGGAATTGAGCATCTTCTGCCACCTGAAAAAAATTCAGCTACGTTGGGCAGGACATGTTGTCAGAATGCCCGACTCCAGACTCCCTAAGCAAATCTTCTTCTCTGAGCTCTCCAATGGAACGAGGAATGTTGGGGCCCCAAAGAGACATTACAAAGACACTCTCAAGCAATCACTGAAGGCCTTTGCCATTGATGTGAGTGAGTGGGAACAGCTCTCGCTTGATCGTGCAAATTGGAGGGCGGCCCTTACCAGAGGCAGCAAAGCATGGGAAGCTGACAGAGTCCAGCAGGCTATCAAAAAAAGAGAACGGCGCAAGAAAAGGCCCAGTGGTACTGAACCAACGGAGCACTCTTGTCATTTATGCGGAAGGGTCTGCAGGGCAAAAATAGGACTTATCAGTCACATGAGAAGCCATAAGTCATGAAAGAATAGTCTTTCCATTCTGTCCTCTGTGTCCTTTAGTTCTCTTTATTGTCCATGTGTTGAAATTCTCAACAATTTCTGTTCTTTATTCCTCTGGTGTTGTTAAGGTCATCATCATACCTGATGGACGAACTATTATTATTATATTTGCTACAAGGAATCCCATGAGAAGCATCTCAATATTTGAAACACTTTCTAATCTGGCACCAACTTTGATTCACTCTCCTAAGGTACGTGTACAGAACTTGTAGTGAGCAGCAATTATGTCGCATGCCAAAGAGTTTAACAGCAATCATACGCTCGCCCAGATAGATACAATACATAAAAACCAAAGCAAGGATAAGTTTAAAATATTTCTTGGGCAAAAACCTAGCTTGAGATGAACTCCATCGCTCGTGAACATATCGTTTCTCCATGACCTACCACAATGGAGGAGCTAGCAAGTCCATCTTAATAGATTGGCATGTATTTTTGGTTGGATAGCAGTAAATAATTATCCCGAAACATTGTAAAAACCACAGAAAATCTATGGAGTCGCAGCAAGCCTTGAAGCAAAAGACAAAATATGGCAAAAAGAAAAAGTTGTGTGCAGCAAAGTCTCGCGTAAGAAATAATACAGAAACAATATAATAAAACGCAAAGGAAACGGGAAGACACATCAAGCTTTCGGTATATTAGACTTCTTCTGGCAAAAAAGCCTGATTTGTCGTCCCTTTTCCGTTGCATTCTATTCTATCGTTTCTGTACTAATTCCTACGTGATACTTTGCTACATAGAACTTTTTCTTTTTCGCCATATTTTATCTTAATGATATCCTGGTATAATTATTTACTACTGGCATGCATTTGTTGTTAGAGTCTGTCACGAAGTTGATATTGGATGGACGAGAGGCTTACCTGTGGGAATGCAAGCCTGTAGGACCAGCAGTACTAGCCTTAATTTGTTCATGGAGACCAGCTTCTGCTTCAGCACACGGCGGGATACACGCTGCTTGTTTCAAGTTGTTGCCTTAACACACCTGGACGTCACGGGTGCCTTTCATGTTACTGTGTCTTCCACGGACATGTTCCTAGGGGAAAGATAGATTCAGCAACATAGTTGCACCATGGCGTTATAAATTGCAAACGAAAGATATGCACTAATTTTAACATTATTTTTATTTTACACATGAGACCTACTTTTTTCTGACGCCCGGGCCATTAGACAGTGTTACACGAATAATAAAAATACAGACTGTTTTTGGTGCTTGGATATGAATAATAAACATACAGTCTGTTCCTGGCGCGTTGGTAGTGAACAAAAAGTGTTTGAAAAAGTATCAAATGTAAATGTTTGAATTTGTGCACATCTTTTGTTTGCATTTGACAAAGGTTATTTAGTACATTATGTAGATGGTCCATGCTACGTAAACGAAACTAAAATAATAAACAGAATTGAGTTCCTTTGACATCATCACAATT